>JAGKTI010001940.1:0-16859 GCA_018397915.1 Birgus latro | reverse complement strand
TATAAATATATAAAACAAGGTAATTGATAGTGCCATACACCTGGAATTGGCTAATTATCATGGCAACATCCAACCTGCGCCCTTTCGCTAATTTCCCCTGCTTTTTTTCTCCGTGAAATATGCCGTATGAGCTACTCTCGTAATATAAATGTACATAAGAAATGAAGGGAGAAACGTGTGATATTTATATTCATCTGGAACTACCTAATTTATTATGTATTGTCTAGATTTCCTACGTCTTATTTGTTAGCATATACATTAGCAGCTGACATTTTCAACTCTTGCTACCGAGATACAGTCAGTAGGCTCCCATCCTTCACGGTGAGATGACGCTCCTCCATTTCTGCCGCTTTTGCACCTATTATAAAAGGCCCTGTGGCCTCTACCCCTACTAAACATCGTGTGGGAAGCGGTAAAGACTGTAGATACTGTATATATAAGTGTAATAAAGTACTAGAAATAATAAAGTGTGAGTGTGTATATGAGTAAGAAATGAGAGAATACAAGCGGCGAATTAGCTTGAGTGGGAGGCTCGTACACGCTCAAATTTTATGTTGCTTTCACAGCGTTTTTTTTTTTTTAGTATGGATTCCAAACTACTTGGAAATCATTGAATAGTGTTTCTAGTGATAATATCTGGCAGTGGGATTCAGATTGGGGGATGTTGGGAAGTGTAAAGTGGAGACTTAGTTACCCAACTTCAGAAGTCTCCACAAGGCCTACGGTAGTCGACGAGTGCTAAAAAAACATCCCAGGAGAAAGCTGAAGGTATGTGCCATATGCATATGTAATTATAATATTCTAGGACCAATAACTGATTTTTGGCAAATATTTTTAAAAAGTCAGTCTGAGCACGAATATCCCCACGGGAATGACACGGAAAACCTCCGACATCCCCACGGTGTAGGGGTTAATCACACTGCTAGCAGTTCGCGTGTTCATGCGTCAGTTCGTGGTGAGCTGGCGGCGTCACTATTTTTCCTCCATATCATTTCCCCCCCACATCATTTTCCTCAAGTCCCTGATATACTGCTCGATGTTGATGAGTGAGAAGTGAAATATACAGTGTGAACAAATTTGTTGTAAGATCGTAAAAATTTAGGTGTATGAAGTGTACAGTACAGTTTTTGAAAAATGCTTAAAATTAAGTTCACCACACGGCACGCAAGGTAGAGGCTACACCTCCCATTCCCGTCCATGATTCAGCTCTTGTCAGTGAAGACAATCGGGACGATGATTCAGCATTCCTTGACGATGACCCTGAAGATAATGGGTAATGATTCTGAAGGATTTGCTCTGAAGGATCCTTCATCAGGTGCTGAATGATGATAAAAACCAGGCCAGGTGATGGGGCAGAGAATGGTGAGCCAAGTGAGTCGGAATGGTTATGTAAGAAAACTGATTTAAAAAAAAATTACTTATGAGTTTTATTGTGTCCAAGCCTTGCTTAAATTTTATTGTGTTATGCGATAAATTATTTATAGTGGAATTTGAGAAAAAATAAAGAGGCAAATGAAATATTGCCACAAGTCAGTGGAGGTGAAGCAGGATGGTGGCCATGATGCTTTTAATAAATGAAATTACAGTATCTTATTTTGTTTGTTACATATGGCCATTATCGAGTCTAAACCTTGCTAAATTATACTGTGTAATGCAGCGAATAATTTTTAGTGACAATTTAAAAATGCTAAGAGGCAAAAGGGATATTGCCACTAGTTAAAGGGAACTGGTGAGGTGAAGCAAGATGGTGGCTATGACACTTCATATATGAAAAATATCTTCCTGTGAGTGTTACAGTTCTTAGTGTTCTTAGATCCTTAGTGGAAAAGTTCCTAGAGAGGGGAAAGGAGTTGTATGCAGCCTTCATGGATCTGGAGAAAGCATATGACAGGGTGGATAGACAAGGATTGTGGAAAGTATTAAGAATATATGGAGTGGATGGGAAGTTGTTGAAGGCACTGAAGAGTATGTATGAAGGTGCTAAGGCTGCAGTGCATGTGGATGGCAAACTGAGTGAATCTTTCCACTCGAAGGTTGGATTGAAACAAGGATGTGTCATGTATCCATGGTTGTTCAATCTGTACTTGGATTGGGTTATAAAAGAGATCCAAGGTCAGGCAGTGGATGTTGGAGCGGCCCTAGTGAGAGAGGGCAGTGTTTGGAAACTCCCTGTACTGTTGTTTGCAGATGATACTGTGTTTGTTGAGCGAAGACGAAGGGAAGCTGCAAGGCTTGGTAGATGAGTTTGGGGGAGTGTGTAAGAAACGGAATCTAAAGGTGAATGTAGGGAAGAGTAAAGTGATGGTCTTCAAGAGAAGTGAAGCCAGTGACTGTACAGTGAGATTGGATGGGGAGGATATGGAGACTGTGAGTGCATTTAAGTATTTGGGTAGTGTGATGAGTAAGGATGGAAGTCTGGAGGGTGAAGTGCTCGAAAGGGTGCAGCAGGGAAGGAAGGTTGCTGGTTCATTGAAAGCAGTGATAAGAAACTGGAAGGTGAGCATGGAAGTGAAAAAGTTGTTATATGACAGTATTGTGATACCAACTCTAACATATGGAAGTGAAGCTTGGACCTTGTTGGAAGGACAGAAGTCAAGAGTGAGAGCAGTGGAAATGAGTTATTTGAGAGGAGCATGTGGAGTCACATGGAGAGACAGACTAACAAATGAGGAAGTGAAGGAGCATTGTGGTGTGGTTGTGGATGTGATAGGAAGCGTTAGGAGAAACACGTTAAGGTGGTTTGGGCATGTGGAGAGGATGGAGAGTGAAAGACTGATGAGGAGAGTGTATGTGAGTGAGGTGGAGGGGGCGAGAGGGAGGGGGACGCCAAGGATGAGATGGAGGAATGGAGCAGAGAGGTACATGAGAGAGGGGGGTGTGAGTTGGGAGCGGGGTAGTGAAATGGTGGGGGACAGAGTGACATGGAGGCGATTTGTTTGTGGCTACCCCTTGCGGGATTGAGGCGTCTGGCAACAGATAGATAGATTGAGAGTTACAGTGGCCTTTATCGAGTCTAAACCTTACTAAAATTGTACTTTGTTATGCAATAGATTATAGTGTCATTTGAGAAGAGTTAAGAGGCAAATGGGTTAATGTCCCAATTTAGAAGGAAATAGTGGAGTGAAGTAGGATTGTGGTCATAACGCATTTCATGTATGAAAATATCTTAGCAGGGGGAAGTCCATATGTCGCATTTTTCGGAATATCACTTTTTTCGGAATTACTTGGGCCCCATTTAGTCTGTTGTAGTGAGGTTTTACTGTATTGTGATTTTCGGATAATCAGTGTTTGGATTAATGGACTTTTACTGTATATATTATTGTACCTCCTGTTATTTTCCCTGTACTGTAGTAGTTATTGATCTTTTCTATTTCGTTTTTCAGAGAGGCCTCCTTTGTGCAGAATAAAATCACCTGACAGTAACCAGATAGAGTGCAAAATGTCTTGTGCTTGAAGGGGTTAATGGTGATCATTACTCACCCTTTCAGTCAGAGAGGCTGATGAGATTTATATGATAGTCTGACTCTAGGGGGTAATCATAGTACAGTAGTCCACTGACACTGTAGCACCACTGTATTAATTTTGTCATATTCTTTGCAGTATCAGTTCAGTATGCATAGCTTTGTGCTTCTTAGATTAATAAGTGATTTATGAGTCCCATTGGAATGTAGCACTTTGCAGCTAGGGTTCTTACGAAGCCCACACTGTGGCTTTGTGTGACTAGTTTCGCTCAGCAGAACAAGAACTTTGATATGAGAAACATTGGCTGGAAGGCACATTATCTGCATAACCTTCTTGTGTTAGCCTATGAACACTTGTACAGTACAGAACTTCCCCATGTAGTGTCTAGCACCCTTGGCCAAGTTCGTCAACCGGTATCCATCCTTTGATCAAGGTGGTCAGGTGGACTTCCATTGATGGACAGCTGGTTTTTTATGTTCTGTGTTCCTTGCTCTGTGTTCACCCTGGCGGACTTCCCTTGTCCTTTGGAAGTAATGGAGTTCCTAGCTGTTTTCTAATCCTTTTATGGTTGTATTCAGCTTGCGCTGCTTTCCCCATGGCCACCTTCTCTGTTCTCCCTTTTGCCTTTCTACCTTTTTTCCCTGCTTTCTCCTCTGTGTCATAGTTTTATTGCTTCTTTTCTTTGCCTTCTCCCTTTTGTGTTTGTGGTGTGTGTTCCAGTTTTGTTAGTTCAGGAGTTTGAGGGTTTTCCTTTTCCTCTGTGCCCTTCAGGAGCCCTTGCACTCCACTTGGCATGGGTCACTTCCTATTTCATCATTGCCTCCCACCCCTTCTGCTGAGATGGTGGGTGGTTGGACCCTTTCATCCTGTTTCATTTCACTGTCTTATCTTCGAGGCAGTTTCTCTGTGGAACAAACCTCTTTTCAAAGCCTAACCGTATCTTCAAGGCAGTTTCTCTGTGGAACAAACCTCTTTTCAAAGCCTAACCACAGGTCACCTTTCCCTATCTCATGGTTGACAGATGTCAAACCATTTTCACATTGACTCTCTCTGCCTTGTTTCTCTCAACTATGCATCAGTTTGGTGGCTGTGGTCTGCATGGGGCAGGTCAGACAGTAGTGCTATGGCATTGTTACATGTCAATATAGTAGGCTGCTGCTAATTGATGTGTGTTACATTGCAAGTCAGCTTTCTCTAGCCACTTCACCTCTATTGGTTTGACTCTCTTCTTATGGTTTATATAGTAGACTTTTTGCTGAATTGGCCATTATTGCATGAATTTTTTGTTACTGTTAATTAGATGAGGTTCTTAAAGTCAGACCTCCTTTTTAAACTTTATTAATCAAAATATCTTTGTTCATAGGGTTAAATGTAGCCACTGACCTTCCTCTTAATCATTTCCCAGTCCAGCCAACTTTCAGTCATGCTGTACAGTTATTATTTTTCAGATTAATGATTTTACAAGAAATAATATCAGCATGAAAATGATAATTCATATTAACTATTTCCTACTGTTCACAAGGAAGTGCCTGTCTGCATACTACTTTGTCCATATTTTAGTGTGGAGGTGACAGGTATAGTGATCTTGGTCGCAGATTGCTTTTTTTTTTTTTTTAACTCAAAGAAGGAGGAGCCACAGGCCAGAAGCCCATGAGATTGTTCTCTCCAAGAGAAAACAAAAATTCAAGAAGGTGATTTTCTTCTATTTATTAGGGTCATCCTACTTTCTTTCAGGATGTCTGCACAATGCTCAGAAGTTTACTCATGCCAGTCACAGTGCATTAGCCTGGAAGAATCCCATTCTAGCACTTAAGTTACAGTTGATTCACATCAGGGCATCCCGCAGGCCATTAGGGGACCTCTTCTTGGTCAGTCCTTGCCTGTACCATCCACACCACATGATGAATCAGCCTTCATGTACTTCAGCTGCAGTTTTTTTTTTTTTTTTTTTTTAATGCAAGGAAGAAGGAACCAAAGGCCATGGGCCCACAAACTGTTCCTTCCAAGAAAAAAACAAAAACAAAACAAAAGAACCAAATTCAAGATTCGTTTATTTCGAGATGCCTGGACACACTGCGTTTGAAAGACTAAAATTCATACGAAGTAGGAAATACAGACAGAGGAAGACAGTTCCAGAGTTGACCAGTTGCATAAATGAAGGACTGGGAGTAACGGTTAACTCTTGCATTAGAGAATTGGACAGAAAAGGGGTGAGAGGTTGTTGCTAGATGGGTACCATGTGCCTGTCATAGAGGTGGAGGGATGCAAGCAGACAGTTCAGAGGAACAGTGGCCATTGAAGTAACAATAGAAAAGAGATAAAGATGCAACAGTGCGGTGAAGAGACAGAGGTTGAAGGGAGCCAATAAGAGGAGGAGAGTTAATGAGATGAAAAGCCTTTGACTCCACCCTACTGAGAAGAGATGTGGGGAGCCACCCCACACATGAGAGTTGTACTCTAAACAGGGGTGAATAAAACCTGTGTATAAAGTCAACAACTGCGCAGGGGTAAAGAAGGTTCGGAGTCGGCTTAGCTCACCTAATCTCTTGGAAGAGCCTTTGACTCCACCCTACTGAGAAGAGCTGTATGTGGGGAGCCACCCCACACATGACAGTTGTACTCTAAACAGGGGCGAATAAAACCTGTGTATAAAGTCAACAACTGTGCAGGGGTAAAGAAGTTTCGGAATCGGCTTAGCAAACCTAATCTGTTGGAAGCAGATTTCACAAGAGATGTAATATGTTCTTTCCAAGATAAATCCCAAGTGAATGAAACCCCAAGCATGTTCAAGGATGATCCTGGAACGAACTGGACATTATTGTATTAAACATTAGTGAGTACTTCTGTGGGAGACTGTGTGAGGTTGATAGGTGTAAGAATTGAGTCTATGATGCATTAAAAACAACAAGGTTATTTTTACCCCAGATAGAGAAACGAGCCAAGTCAGACATTAGGTGTGCCATAGCCTCATCCCTTGTTTGTTGAAGCAACTGCTGAGATGGACATTGCAGAAACCGAATGGAAAAGTGAAGGGTGGAATCATCAGCATATGAGTGGATAGGTTTAGATGTACAGCTCAGAAGGTCATTGATGAATAAAAGGAAGAGAGTTGGTGATAGGACAGAGCCCTGAGGAACACCACTGTTGATAGATCTAGGAGAAGAAAGATGGCCGTCTACAACAGCGGCTATAGAACGACCATAAAGGAAGCTAGAGATGAAGGAACAGATACATGGATAGAAATTGTAAGAGGGCAGTTTGGAAATTAAAGATTTATGCCAGACTTGATCAAAAGCCTTTGAGATGTCAAGTGCAATGGCAAAACTTTCGCCAAAGTCCCGAAAGTACATCACTAATTGATAGTCTAATTAAGAAATCTCATGTCAGTTATCCAAAGGTTCAGACTGACTTACCATCAGGTGTTGACCCCCATAAGGCAGAGAAGCTTATTAACCACTTAACGGCGAGCCGTCACGCTCGGTGGCAATGGCTCGAGCCGTGGGCTGTCAGGTGGGTGCTTCTCTGTTGGTTTTAATTAGCCCGGGCTTTTAAGATATAAATATATATAAAAAATTTGGGGAGATCCCTGAGTGATATTTATATTCGCCCAGACAAACCTAATTTAGTATGTATTGTCAATATTTCCAACGACTTATTTCATAGCATATATAATAACAGCTGATTTTGAACCCTTTTATACCCAGATACGTACCTAAATCAGTTGAATGTCGTCCTTGAAGGTGTAATGACGTTGCCGTTGCACCCCTCCATTTCCGCCACTTTGGTGGCCATTTTAAATTGCCCTGTGACCTTTACCCCAACAAAACATCGTGTGGGAAGCGGTAAATGACTGTAGATATATATAAGTGTAATAAAGTAATAGGAATGTAAAGTGTGAGTGTGTATATGAATATGAAATGACCGAATACGAGCTGCGAACTAGCGCGATTGGGATGGTCTCATTTTCAATTGCTTTCACAGTGTTTTTTTGTGGGAGCATGGATACTTGCAAATAACTGAACAGTGTTTGTAGTGATAACATTAGACATTGGTATTCATATTACAGGCTGTGGGAAAGTTTAAAGTGGAGACTTCATTACCCAACTTCAGAATTCTCCACAGGTTCTACGGTAGTCAACAAATGCTACAAAAAACATCCCAGGAGAAAGCAGAAGGCATGTGCCATATGCATGTTTAATTATAATATTGTAGGACAAATAACTGATTTTTTGCAAATATTTTAAGAAAGTCAGTTGAAGCGAGAATTACCCCCGGCAGGAAGTGCCAGGTCCGCCTCCTACAAGTCCGCGGTTTACGGGTTAATTCATCAGATCGAGGTCAAAATTGTAATCATTTCAGTAGTGTGCTTCATTTCATGCTGTCTAGATTTACTGTTGTCACCAACTTCTTTGCCCCCCCCCCAATCTTACCCGCCCTTTGACCATTCTTTCGTAGGAGAGGTATCCCACTTAAATTTTGAAGGGGTCAAACATCCATAGGAGATTCATGAGAACCTTTCTAGGGCCATCTGCACATCCAGATAGTTACTGAGTTTTGTCATCCTCAGAGATCCTTGGCAAATGTTGCAATGTGTGTTTGGAGGAGATGCAGCATGCCTACCAATTCAAACAATTTGGCATGCACTGCTTCACAAGAGGATGTTTACCATTTGTTGACTGATACATGGGGGTATTCAGACGGATTCTTTTTTTAGGTTTTACCTCAAGAAGAAATCAAAGAAGCTCAGGTTGGATACAGTTCCCAGGCATCTGAGTATGAGGATTCTTAAGAGATTGCAGATGTGCACATACCAGGCCCTTTTTGCCTTCAAGGATGGGGAGCTCTTACCAAACTGGCAGATGGTTAATATTGATTCACATTTATTAGTTCTTGAACTACAAAGTAGTGTCTGGGAGCATACCCCAAATTTTTTTATTAAAACCCTTGCATCAGACAGGTTTATTTACTGATGCAAACTGGTGATAGAAAGGGAGCTTCCAGAGAATGCCTGGGCATCAGCTGACTGGAACACCATGGCTGATGCAGCAAATAGGCATGCCTAGCTGAAGTTTTCCAGTGCATTCCATTCTTAGCTCTGGATAACAGCACTGCTTTCCCTAAATCCAAGAACATTGGAGCACAGATCCCTACTCCCACAGCTGTAAACTGGGATGAATGGCATCAGAACTTACGAGACCTTATGGGATGAATTTACAGTGACTCTGTAGGCGTCCCTTGACAGTCAGTTGAAGCTTTACCATGTACAACATCTTTTGGTTCAGCTGAAGGAATAAGAATTGGATTCACTCATCATCAGAGTGCTAAAGTTTTTAGATGCTTCAAAGCTGGAACCTCTTGCAGGTTCCTCACTTTTGTCCCCTATAGTAGGTAAGAGACTGGTGCAGATTACAAAACAAGAGTTGAAGCCATGGCTCTCATGACTCCATCTATCTTGATACTGACTGTTGCCCAGGGGGCTCTCATGACTCCTTCTATCTTGATAATGACTCTTGCCCAGGGGCTGCCTTTATCCCACAGATCTAATGGATCTGTCACTCTTGCTTAGAGGATGCATAGTCAATCTCTTGCCTAGTGCCTGTACAACACCTGATAAAGCAGTGAGAGCGCACCTTCAGGTACTGACGAACATTCAGCATTAACTAGAATTACCAACTCGCTTTTAACAGAATCTGTCTTGCACCCCAAGGACCTCACAAGGAAAACTCTCCATTCAACTTCTACCAGATCACCTCCACAGTTAGTTGTCAACACCCAGGCTATGACCAAGTCACCCCAGCAGAAATGCTGTCAGTTGGCCTTCCCACATCAACCCACCAAGAAGGCAAGACCAAGTCCTCACAATCAAAACATTCCTCCTACTGGCTTCCTTCACACTCTGTCTCTTCAACACACTGTTGTATTTATCTCTTTTCAATCCCTACTTCATTGGTCATTGCCCTTCAGAACTGTCTGCTTGCATCCCTACACCACTACTGCATGCATGTTGCACCCATCTGGCCACAAACTCTCATCCCTTTCCTGTTCAACTCCCCCAGTACAGTAGTTAAACATTATTCCAAGTCTTTCATGTATGCAACAGGTCATCTCTGGAACTGTCATCCTCTGTCTGTAATTTCCTACTCCCTATGTCTTCCAGTCTTTTAAATGCAATGTATCCAGGCATCTCAAAGTGATTGGATCTTATATTTGGCACTCTGTTATTTTGTTTTTATTTTTTCTTGGATGGAACAGTCTTGCAGGCTTATAGCCATTGGTTACATCTTCCTTGTAATAAAAAAAAACTCAGAATAATTTCCAACAAGTAGCACACTCTCAGACTAAATGCCACATCCACCCTCACCATCCACTTCAGAGAGCTCTCACCCAACCTCGAAGCTCAGTAACTTCAAGAAGGAATTCTAACTGCATGGCCCCAGTTCATTCCATCCACACCAAGTTTTAAGCTTGGCTGGAGGGATCTTGGGGTTGAGCGGTGGCCAAACATGGTGTTAACAAGGAAATGAAAGTCCCGTTTGCTCCTTTATTGTCCATCGACCCAAGGAAAGATTACACCAGCACCAAACACTTTCTGGTGACAGCCTTCAGAGGGGCATAGTGGAACAGGTGCGTATTCTTGTATAGTAGTTCTCTCCCAGTCATTTCCAATACTAAAATTAGATTCAGAAACTTCCAAGAGTCATCTTAAACCTTAGTGCCTTCAATACCTTCATTGAACCAAGACCATTCTGTATGGTGACAACTGAGCGAATGGATGGCACTGCATCAGAGATGTTGGATGGCCTCATTAGACTTTCAAGATGCCTATTGGCATCATCATTGCTCCTAGGATGTTTGCAAAACTGGTCAAGTATGTCATGAGAGCAAGCAGCCAGTCAGTTGATATGCTAGCCTACCTCGTTGACTAGTTGGTGGTAGTCCCCTCTGATCTACAATGCACCCAGTTGGTGGAGGTGATAACATTCACCTCAGAAGGCCTCAAGAAAAACTGGGCGAAGTCATATCTCTGACCATATCAGCATCTTCAGTGCTTAGGAATTGGTTAGGGATGTTCTGGGACACACAGCGGGCAGTGTTCAACCTATCTCCAGATAACATTCAGAGGTGTTACTTACATCTCACCTGAATCAGGTAGTATCATTCCATATTCAGACATCACTGGGAACAACTGGTCAGTTCCCTCAATTCTGTGGCACTCAGCCTCTGCTTGGTCACCTTCAATACTACAGACTCACTCTAGAAGGGGACCAACCCTTCCCAAACCACACAAGGGACAAATTGATCCACCTGTCTTTGGAGATATATACATTGCTAGACCATTGGCTCAATATCAGTCTGTGGAGGACTCTAGTGCCTGCCATGGGTACTGCCTCCTTCCAATCTAGTAATCTTGACAGATGTCTCTGACATAGGGTGGGAATACCAGTCCCCTGAAGGTCACCAAGGCAAAGGGATCTGGTCTCCAAATCATGGGTTACTCCACATCATCCTCAAGGAACTGATGTTAGCAGAATGCTTTCTACAAAGCCACGGTCATCACCTCCAAGGATAATCCTTCATATGCAGTATGGACTTTCGGCTAACAGTTCATGCCATAAATGAGAATCATTCTTCAACATCCAGACCTCTGCTAGAGATTTCAGAGAAACTGATCATTCTCACACTCTCCCTGAACATCCACATATGGCCAACCTATTTGCCTGGAGAGGCAACCATTCGGGCAGATGCTTTGTCCAGAAACAAGGCCTCATCAGTGGAATGGTCACTCTCACAAACCACATTCTACAACCTGTGTTGTAACATACCTCAACTGCAAGTAGACCTTTTCACAACAAAAGAATGTCAAAACACCCATATTTCCTGTTCAGAATACACAAGACCCGCTGGCAGACCAGACACCTTCACCTTGAGCTTTGATTTCTCTATTCCCTGCACCCCTCAACCAAATCATACTAGAAGTAGCTCACCTCCAATACCAGTTTCAAGGTCATGGGCTACTCATTGCACCCCTGTGACCGATGCAACTTTGGGCAATAGATCTTCATTCAAGGTGTCCAAACCCAGTTCCCATCCTTCCTTACAACCTGGACCCCACCTGTTAGTACCCTTCATATGTGGTTTACATAAACTCTGTGAAATCACTAACTCGGCCAGAATAGCTCAGGTGCTTTCGCAAGGTCTCGTGTCACCCTCCACAGTTTTATGTGAGTCCTGCTGGAAGTCCATTTATAGATGTCTTCCTTCTAAGGGCTTTCCATCAGTAACAACACGTCTTTCTCTGTATTATCTTGGACTTCTTCTTCTTCTTTCTTTCTTTCTTTCTTTCTTTCTTTTTTTTTAATAAATAAATCTCAAGCCCAGCACTGTTGTTACATACTATACAGCTTTGAAGGATCCACTTCACCTTGCTTGCAACATCTCTGTGTCAGACTTTTTAGCCTCCCTCCTCTGAAAGGGTTTCTTCAACTTGATCTTAGCATTGTGGAACCAGCACCCTAGTGGTCCCTACATTGTGTCTTCGATATGCTTGCCTCCACCTACAAATACCCACTTCAGTCTCTGGTGAAATTTAGTTCTCGTATAAGGTTCCGTTTTTAACAGCATTACCATCTAGTGCAAGAGTCTCCAAGTTACACGCAGTGTGCTTGTCTCTGGTCTAGAGTGCGAGCTGTTTGAAGAATCGTTTAATCTCACACAGCTGGTAAAGCAACCAACCAGAATACCAGATAATCCTGACCATAATGCCCATCTCTTGGATCTATTCTTGACAAATAATCCAGATCATTACAGGAGAGAGGTGCTGTCACCACAGTAGCTGGATGAATCACTCTGCGTGATAATCAAAGACGGTAAATAAAACCCACATTTGTAGACGAAGAATATATTTACCAAACAGTTTCGGTGGACACTGCCACCATCTTCAGTGGTCAAGAAAGAGAGAGGGAATGACATATTGACAATACAAGGGCTCCATTTTATGCATGTGTGTGTGGAAGGGAGGAGTAAAGGTGAGGTGAAAGAGAGAGGGAATGACATATTGACAATACAAGGGCTCCATTTTATGCATGTGTGTGTGGAAGGGAGGAGTAAAGGTGAGGTGGGGTGGGGTGGATTGTAAGCAGGGTTTTCATTTTGGCCTTCAGCACTTGACAATTTTGATGAGTTTTTCTCACCTAAATAATCTTGCTCCCTCCATTAAATTTAAAGTTGAGTGGGAGAATGAGGGTGTTCTTCCTTTTCTTGATGTACTGGTGATGAAGAAAAATCATTCACTTAGCTTTAAGGTGTATAGGAAACCAACCTGTTGTAACTTGTTCATTCATTGTTTTTCGTATCACCAGTCTGCCACAAAATTGTCTGTTATCTCTTCAATGTTCCTTAGAGCCCTCAGAATTTGCAGTCCAGAACGTATACAAGAAGAAAATAATCTCATTTGGGAAATCTTCACCATATAACCAAATTATGGCACCTGGTGATTCAGTGGGTAATTGAGGTGCTCTCAGTCGGATTGACCCAGTGAAGGTTTATATCCACAGGGTGATTGGGGTTTATTGCTCACATAATGCCATTCAGGGATGAGTGAGGCTGGTCGCTCTCATCTTAAATGTCAGAGGACGACTGGGCCTTGATAGCAGGCTGTGAAGCCTATGCCCAGAGTTGGACACATAAAAAAAAAAAAAAAAAAAAAAGAACTTGCCTAGCCCCGGGCTCCTGCGCTTCTCTGTGGGGCGACATAGGATTGGGTAATGAAAGAATGAAAATAATCTCATTTGGGAAATCTTCCAAAACTTAAGGTATCCCAAATGGTTCATTAAAAACGCATACCTTAAGGCTAGGCAATCTTACTACACACCTAAAAACCCCACCACAGAAAAGAAATGCTTCCTTACTTTGCCTTATGTTGCAGACTTGAATATGTTAAAGTTAACAAGTTACAGTAGTGATATGAATATAACATTTAGGTATACCTCCACCATCAGATCAATGTTAGTAAAGAACAAATTTACAACATATTCAGAAGCAGGCATATATGATATTCCTTGCAAAGACTGTGAACTAGTTTACATAGGAGAAACAGGTTGAAGTTTGGAAACACGGATTAAGGAACATAAGTATGCCATAAAAACATGTAATTTAAATAATGCAATATTTATTCATGTTTGTGAAGCCAGCCACAGAATTGACTGGCAAGGTAGTCAGCTACTGTATATAAGTCAAGACTTTTGGCAACGAAAGATTATTGAAGCCATGTGTATCCAAAAATATGAGAATTTCAACCTTAGTGAAGGCATGTAGTACAAGCTAGATCCTATAATGAGGTCTCTGGTGGAAATGTCCTTTCTCGCACCAACACAGATGAAGTCAGACAGGAATTACACCTGACCTGTCTGGTGGTGTCCTCCCCTTGCACCTTTAGGAAATCCAAGCTTACAATCCACCCCACCCCACCTCACCTTTACCCCTCCCTTCCGCACACACATGCATAAAATGGAGCCCTTGTATTGTCAATATGTCATTCCCTCTCTCTATCTTGACCATTGAAGATGGTGGCAGCGTCCACCGAAACTGTTTGGTAAATATATTCTTCGTCTACAAGTGTGGGTTTTATTTACCATCTACTGTCACCACTTCGATCCTCTGACCACAATCTCATCAAAGCCTCATTAGTTAGCCCCCCCAAACCTCCCTGTTCTGAACCTGTCAGGGTGGTCCGATGGCACTTTGACAGGGCAAAGTGGGTTGAACTTAGAAATTATCTTGCTGACATTCCGTGGCAGTCTTTCTTCTCTATATGATGCCAATTCTACGCAGTCCCACATTAATGATTTAATACTAGCTGGTATGGATTTATTCATACCAGGTCAACAGTTCACTAAAAGCTCGAACTCCCCGAAATGGTTTAATAACAACTGTGCCAGAGCAACAGCCCAAAAGTCATTAGCATATAACTCTTACTTAAAACCAAAAACATCTGACTCACTCTGTCAGTTTAAATTGCTAGAAACCATGCAAAAGCTGTAATAAATCTCGCTAAATCAAACTTTCTTCATAATCAAGCATCAAAACTACTTAACAGCCCTAAGGACAGTAGAATATTTTGGTAAACTCTTCATTCTTTCAGTAATAACAAGTCATCATCCATTCCCCCACTGAAATCTTCAGATGGCATCATTACAAATGACCCACATAGGAAAGCGAATTTCTTTGCCAGAACATTTGCCAGAAATTCTACCATAGAGGAAGTCAGCTAGAACTCAACTCTCCCGAAATTGTTCCACTTAAAATACAGACAAGATATGTAACTTCCATCCTAGACAATTTACCTACCAACAAAACTCCAGCCCAAATGGAATTCCTCCAATTGTTTTGAAAAAGTGTTCCCCAGAACTTGCGCCTGTTGTAGCTGAATTATTCAGACTATGCAGACGTAATTCTTCGTTCCCTAATTTACGGAAAGAAGCCAATATCCACCCAGTTCTAAAGAAAGGAAGTTCCTCTGACCCCTCTTACTGACCAATAGCTGTCACATCTTCTCTTGGTAAAGTATTTGAAATTTTAATACACACATAGTTAAGCATCTTGAATCCAACAACTTAATTAGTGATAGACAATAAGGTTTTCGCCACAGAAGATCCACCATTGACATATTCAGTCTTCTGACTCATACCATTCATCAATCAATCGACCTATATGGAGACACTCATGCAATAGCTCTTGATATTTCTAAAGCTTTCGACAGGGTGTGGCACCATTCCCTGTTGTCCAAACTTCGTTGCTGTGGACTAACGTCTTTTGTTGCTCTGTTTGCCTCATATCTCGGCGACAGAAAAATAAGCGTAAAGGTAGATGATGTATATTCCAATTTCCACTCAGTTAATGCCGGCGTGCCACAGGGATCAGTTCTGGCGCCAACCCTGTTCCTAGCTCATATTAACAATCTCTTATCTGTCACCCACAATCCCATCCATTCATATGCAGATGACTCAATGCTTCATAGTTCATTCACACTCAGACACCCATTTACAAAGTTTGATATCTCTAATTCTCAACTCAGTACAACCATCTCCATAAATCAAGACTTATCTGTGTTCAGTGAATGGGGACAAAACAACCTTGTCTCATTTAACGCTAGTCTATCTATCTATTGCCAGACGCCTTAATCCCACACGGGGTGGCCACAAACAAATCGCCTCCATGTCACTCTGTCCCTTGCCATTTCACTACCATGCTCCCAGCTCACACCCCCCTCTCTTATATACCTCTCCACTCCATCCCTCCATCTCATCCTCAGCCTCCCCCTCCCTCTCACCCCCTCCACCTCACTCACATACACTCTCCTTGTCAGTCTTTCACTCTCCATCCTCTCCACATGACCAAACCACCTTAACGTGCTTCTCCTAACGCTTCCCATCACATCCTCAACCACACCACAATGCTCCTTCACTTCCTCATTTGTTAGTCTGTCTCTCCATGTGACTCCACATGCTCCTCTCAAATAACTCATTTCCAGTGCTCTCACTCTTGACTTCTGTCCTTCCAACAGGGTCCAAGCTTCACTTCCATATGTCAGAGTTGGTATCACAATACTGTCATGTAACAACTTTTTCACTTCCATGCTCACCTCCCTGTTTCTTATCACTGCTTTCAACGAACCAGCAACCTTCCTTCCCTGCTGCACCCTTTTGAGCTCTTCACCCTCCAGACTTCCATCCTTACTCATCACACTGCCCAAGTACTTAAATTCACTCACATTCTCCATATCCTTCCCATTCAATCTCACTTTACATTCACTGGTTTCACTTCTCTCGAGGACCATCACTTCACTCTTCCTTACATTCACCTTTAGATTCCGTTTCTTACACACTCTCCCAAACTCATCTACCAAGCCTTGCAGCTCCCCTTCATCTTCGCTCAACAGCACAGTATCATCTGCAAACAACAGTACAGGGAGTTTCCAAACACTGCCCTCTCTCACTAGGGCCGCTCCAACATCCACTGCCTGACCTTGTATCTCTTTTATAACCCCATCCATATACAGATTGAACAACCATGGAGACATGACACATCCTTGTTTCAATCAAACCTTCAAATGGAAAGATTCACTCAGTTTGCCATCCACGCGCACTGCAGCCTTAGCACCCTCATACATTCTCTTCACTGCCTTCAACAACTTCCCATCCACTCCATATATTCTTAATACCTTCCACAAACCTTGTCTATCCACCCTGTCATATGCTTTCTCCAGATCCATAAAGGCTGCATACAACTTCTTGCCCTTCTCTAGAAACTTTTCCACTAAGGATCTAAGAATGAATATCTGGTCTACACAACCTCTTCCCTTCCTAAAACCTCCTTGTTCTTCTCCAACTAATTCCTCT
>JAGKTI010001939.1:24203-74096 GCA_018397915.1 Birgus latro | reverse complement strand
GATGTCCAAATAACTGAAAAACCAATGAACACTGCTACAATTAGGAGGGGCACTGTAAATATACATAGGATACAGGTAGAGTACAGGTTGGTGGGGTATTGATTGGTAGGGTATTGCTCCAAAACCGGATTTCGTCCATGTACGGATACACTGATGGCTCTATTACTATGGATAATCGAGAGATTACAGTATATAAATTTTAATGAATTTTAAATATTTAAATGACTATTTTATGCTGTTTTATATCTTTAAAAATTTTAACATTTCTAGTGTCATTTCTTTGATACATTTGATTTGTCACTCATTTAAAATATTTTTCCTTGCTTTAAAAGTGTCACTCCTTTGATACAGTATTTTTTTCACTCCTTAGAAATGTCACTAACTTGAACGGGACCGATGTGAAGAATCATGTGACTCAAAGAAGAAAGGTAACCAGTGCAATGAATCCTTGATATGTCATTACAGGACTGAGTATGGAGGTTGCAAGAGGGTTGCATGATGACTGTTACTCTGGAGTCTTTGATACAAAACAATAAACTGGGTAAAAAGGCTTATGATGACTGTATGAGGAATTGCTGGTAGGCTACAGTGCCTGCAACAGTGGTGTAGTTATGGGGGTGGCCTAGGGGGGTCCAGGCCCCCAAGTCAGACCTTTGCCCCCCCCCTCCCCACACACTGGCACTGACCCCACCACAATGTCTAGCATTGGGCCCCCACAAAATAGGGCTTGGTTTGTCCTCGGCCCACCATCTGTCAACGCCTGGCTATGCCACTGGCCTGGATTAGCTTATGGGTGTCAGATACTATAGTCAGTTTCACGGAGTCTGACGCACAGATTTTGCCAGCTGAGGACAGGTGGATTTGGTAACACTGCACGATGCACTTGGGCAGTTATTGGTCAAATTCCGTTGTGTCTGAACGTGACCCAAAATAACTTTGTATTCCAACCAATGTCCTCATTTGTTTGTAAGCTACCACATTATTCAGAAACAAAATAAAGCACTGATATCTTTAATGATATATATATGTGCCTTTTTAAATTACTTGAGATAAACCTTAGCGGCATTGATAACAAAACTAAGTAGAGTCGCGACTGGATGCATACGGACAACAGTCAGTAACTGATTTACTGTACTTATTTAAATTCATTTCATTATGTTTGATTTCGTTCACACTGCAAGCAGTTTTATCATAGCAGCGTTGATCAAGTATTATTTCCTCATGGGGTTTGCTTTTATCTTACTTTCCTTTTTTCCACCATTAACAAAAATTCGGTTCATTTTGCAGTGATGTAATCCATTACTTTCCCAGCTCCTCTCTGTCGAGGGGACAGAGATACGTCATGCTTGAGGAAAGGGTGCTTGGTGGCCAGGGATAGGGTGTCCATCTGTCTGTCTGTATGCCTATCTCTTATGATACTTATGAAAATGTTCAGGAAAATCAAACAACAAACATTAATATAAGAAATAATTTTACTAAATCTGACTATGAATACAAACAAATGCAGATGTTTAAAGCTACTGTTACCTATGAAGGTAATGAAAGATAAGATAAGCATATCTAGGGAAAGGTTGCATATTAGTTGATTAAGTAATAAGGGGCATGATGTGGACTGTAGACTGTGACACCGTGAAGTAGTGGTTGGAAAAACATTCGAGCCTTCACAGGACCTCGGAATCACCTTGCTATGAACGTCTGAATTCCCGCCACAGTCGCTAACTGTGTCTGTATGTGTCCAGTTGTGACTTTACTTTTTGTTATCAATGTGGTTCAGGTTTACCTCTAATAATTTAAAAGGCACATACTTGTATTTATCATTAAAGATGTCAGTGCTTTAATTTGTTTCTGAATAACCCGGTATCTTACAAAGAAATGAGGGCATTGGTTGGAATACAAAGTCAATTTGGTGCACGTTCAAACACAACGAAACTTGACCAATGAACGCCCGAGTGCATTGCGCAATGTTACCAAATCTACCTGTCCTCAGCTGGCAAAATCTGTGCGTCAGACTCCATGAAACCGACTATAGTACCGGTAGCAAGAGCATGGGCCTAGTGACAATAAAAGAAACAGATGAAAAATACATATAGTGTACAGAAAGAATAGGACAAGAAGTACTGAGAACGGTGATGTGTAATTAGGAAGTCTACTGATTAAAAGATAGATGTGTATGTTTAAAATGGTATGATTACATAAGGGGTCTGAAAAGGGTACTAAAAAAGGTACATATGCAGTAAGCTTGAAGGCAGGAGGCCTGAAGAGAGAAGGAACAGAATGCCAAGATGAATTGCTAGGGTATGTGAATATGTGTCAAGACATATAAGGCATGTTACAGAATACACAGTGAGGAAACTAGGAAACTGATGCCTACCACGAAAGTACTCTGAGAGTGATGTAATCATGCCCCAGGTTCATCTGACATACGAACTCAGTGGGGATAAGGAGTGAGTTTAGAGATGATTGTATAACCAGACAATGGAGGCACCTTGCTATACAGGTGAAGCTGCATGATGCTGTCCTTCTCTAACATCAGTACTATACAAAAAAAACCTTCACAAATGGATGGCACCACAGCCAATCAAAACATTAAGCTAAATGGTATCCTCCACAAAATTTTAACAAATATCCATTTCACAGAAACTGTTTTTCCAACAGACAGATGTGATCACCTGGCCACTCTATGATTTGGCCACCATATTTTTCTATTCTAGGGCCAACAAAAGATTACTAGAAAAGTCCATCTGGTACCTGGATCTCTATAGTATATTTGAGTAACATTATGCTGAGCCTGGGGCCACAACACCAACTACATACTGTATTTCCTGGTACATTACATGCATTTTTTAAACCAAAAAATTGTTCTCAAAGTATTTCCTGTGCATTATACAACGAAGCTACCCATTTTAGTAGGGAAGGAATGGGCCACAGACAAACCAAGAAGTGGCTATGTCCTCCTCAAACTGATGAAAGCTTACCTCTGCATTATTTTTAATCCCTCATAGTCTCATGGCTGTGTTTACACTAGGCCTGTACTTTTATGTTATCATACAGTGAACAATTCTTCCATCTTTATCAAAGTACTGTAAAGGCATCAATACTTTAGCTTTTCAGGTGACTGACGACGCTCTGAATGGTTTGTTTATTGCCAAATCTATGGACAGTCCTGTCAAACAAATTTCTTCAAAAGCGCTAAGCTCAACTTTAAAACACATCAAACTATAGCTATCTATCTATCTATCTATTGCCAGACGCCTCAATCCCGAACGGGGTGGCCACAAACAAATCGCCTCCATGTCACTCTGTCCCCTGCCATTTCACTACCACGCTCCCAACTCACACCCCACTCTCTCATATACCTCTCCACTCCATCCCTCCATCTCATCCTCGGCCTCCCCCTCCCTCTCGCCCCCTCCACCTCACTCACATACACTCTCCTCATCAATCTTTCACTCTCCATCCTCTCCACATGCCCAAACCACCTTAACGTGTTTCTCCTAACGCTTCCCATCACGTCCTCAACCACACCACAACACTCCTTCACTTCCTCATTTGTTAGTCTGTCTCTCCATGTGACTCCACATGCTCCTCTCAAATAACTCATTTCCACTGCTCTCACTCTTGACTTCTGTCCTTCCAACAGGGTCCAAGCTTCACTTCCATATGTCAGAGTTGGTCTCACAATACTGTCATGTAACAACTTTTTCACTTCCATGCTCACCTCCCTGTTTCTTATCACTGCTTTCAACGAACCAGCAACCTTCCTTCCCTGCTGTACCCTTTTGAGCACTTCACCCTCCAGACTACCATCCTTACTCATCACACTGCCCAAGTACTTAAATTCACTCACATTCTCCATTTCCTTCCCTTCCAATCTCACTGTACACTCACTGGCTTAACTTCTCTCAAAGACCATCACTTTACTCTTCCCCACATTCACCTTTAGATTCCGTTTCTTACACACTCTCCCAAACTCATCTACCAAGCCTTGCAGCTCCCCTTCGTCTTCACTCAACAACACAGTATCATCTGCAAACAACAGTACAGGGAGTTTCCACACACTGCCCTCTCTCACTAGGGCCACTCCAACATCCACTGCCCGACCTTGTATCTCTTTTATAACCCCATCCATATACAGATTGAACAACCATGGAGACATGACACATCCTTGTTTCAATCCAACCTTCAAATGGAAAGATTCACTCAGTTTGCCATCCACATGCACTGCAGCCTTAGCACCCTCATACATACTCTTCACTGCCTTCAACAACTTCCCATCCACTCCATATATTCTTAATACCTTCCACAAACCTTGTCTATCCACCCTGTCATATGCTTTCTCCAGATCCATAAACTTCTTGCCCTTCTCTAGAAACTTTTCCACTAAGGATCTAAGAATGAATATCTGGTCTACACACAACCTCTTCCCTTCCTAAAACCTCCTTGTTCTTCTCCAACTAATTCCTCTGTAATTTCCCTAACTCTGCCAATAAGCATCCTACCATATACTTTTCCCATTACACTGAGAAGGCAAATGCCCCTATGATTACCACACACTGCTTTTTCCCCTTTTCCTTTGTACAGAGGAATAATTATACCTGACTTCCAATCCTCCGGGACTCTACCCTCCTCCCAAGCCAATCTGCACACCTTCCACATCCATTCTATTACTATCTCTCCCCCATGCTTCAGCATTTCGCCACACACTCCATCAATTCCTGGGGCTTTCCCCATTTTAACTTTCTTCATTGCTTCCACAACTTCCATCCTACTGATTTCTTCCTCTCTTCTCACAACCCTCCTTCTCCCTGCCATTCCCCAGCCACTTATACTTGCGTTACTTTCATTCTCTATGTTCAACAGTTCATTAAAGTGTTCTCTCCATCTGTTTACTTTTTCTCCCTTCTCCACTAGTAATCTACCATTTTTATCTTTCACACCCCCACTGGCTTCGTTGGCACCCTATCTAGCTCTCTTTACCTCCTTCCAGAACATTTTCTTACATTCCTTCCACTTTACACTCAAATTCCTTCCAAATTCCTCATCCACTCTCTTCTTACTCTCTCTTACTATAAACTATAGCACTAGACCCAAATCTATCATGAACGTTGTCTCCTAAATGGATTTGTCTGCTAACCTTAACATCGTAAATAATGAAGTTATAGGAGCATCCATAAGGAAGTAGCAGTTTCCTTTGCTTTCAAGTAACGAGAACAGCGGAATATGACGTCAGAGTTACAAAGGAATTTTCGCTAGTATTGGTAACACTGTTGTTTGATAGCTGGTGTGTTGGGCCAAAACAAACACCATATGGCAGTTGTTTTGAGTGCTTTGACATTTTTCTCTGAGATTTCAGATTCTCCAGAGATATAGCATGAAACGATACAGGTACCAGTACATTTGAAATTAGATTGCTATTGCTTGTAAAGATATGCTCGTTAAGAGCAGCACAGTAAGTATCCAACGAAACACTGTGCTACGGTAGGTGGAAGTCCTGCAACTTCATGTTGTTTGGGTAAGCCTAAACCTAGCTGTTTTCCAAATTTTCTCTTGATAACTAGGGTGCGAGTTATGTGGCAGAGTGCACTATACACCGGGAAATATGCTAATCAGCACTCACAGAATATATATTTACGATAATAATAATACAATGAGGTTGGATGAGGAGGAAATGGAAAATATGAGTGCATTTAAGTACTTGGGTAGTGTGATGAGTAAGGATGGATGTTTGAGGGTGAAGTGTTTGAAAGGGTACAACAAGGAAGAAAGGTTGCTGGGTCCTTAAAAGCAGTGATAAGAAACAGGGAAGTGAGCATGGAAGTGATAAAGTTATTACATGAAGGTATTGTGATACCAACTCTAATGTATGGAAGTGAAGCTTGGACCTCGTTGGAGAGACAGAAGTCAAGAGTGAGAGCAGTGGAAATAAGTTATTTTAGAGAAGCCTGTGGAGTAGTTACATGGAGACACAGACGGACAAATGAGGATGTGAAGGAGCGCTGTGGTGTGGATGTGATAAGAAGCATTAGGAGAAACACACTGAGGTGGTTTGGCCATGTGGAGAGGATGGAGAGTGAGAGACTGATGAGAAGAGTATATGCGAGTGAGGTGGAGGGGGGGAGGGGGAGGGAGAGGCCAAGGATGAGATGGAGGGATGGAGAAAGAGAGATATATCAGACAGGGTGGTGTCAGCTGGAAGCAGGGTAGTGAAATGGCGGGGGACAGGGCGATATAGAGGCGATTGGTTTTGTGCCACCCCTTACGGGATTAAAATATCTGGCAATAGATAAATAGATAGATAATAATACATCAAGCTGAGATTATTTATTTATGTCAATAATGTATCCAGGCAGAATGGCACACTCAGTACTAACAAGAAGCAGCTACTAAAACACTTTCACATAACACTCACATGGGGTAATGTTGCGCATAAGATCTGTTATCTCAGTCATTTCTCGTCTTCTCCGCTCGTCTTCACCACCATTACTGAGACTGAACCGTAAAGAATATATTTTAGATTAAATAAATACACATACAATACATGTAATGCATTATTCTCTTAAAAGCATATTTTTATACCAAATGTTCTGTGAGAAATATGAATGCAGAAAAATGAAGAAATTTTCATCACCAAGATAAAGGTCCCATCCACACTGAATGCCAGTGAGTGAGTGCAAATGCAGGCAGGCACATCTGAATGTCCACTACTGAAAGTGGGTCAACGTAAGTCTCTCTTGCAAGATTTATCCACTCGCAGTAAATATGTTATCAAGTTACCCTTTGGATTTTTTAAAAGGTATACATCTATAAGCATAACTATTTAACAGATACAGTAAAACCTCACTATAATGCACTAATCCTCCCCCCCCCCCAAAAAAAAAATCCGATAAAAGCGGCATCCGGATTTCCCTCTGCTAACCCGGACTTTTTTCCAATATATCAGACATTAATCTGGATCACACCAACAGTTTTTTAACTTTTTCAATACCACTGCAATACTGTACTGTATTCACTACATTAAATGGTATAATATATATAATAATACTGTGCTGTACACTGATTAATGTGTCTTTTATTTACCTTTTTGTGGTGGACACAGCAGAAGTGATCAGGCAATCTGGACAGCTTCTGGCTTTATTGGACTTTTTCCGATATATGATAATTTAGTGTGGTGGTTCTTCGACTCCGATAAAAGCGAATTTTGCTCTATTGAAATCCGTTGTATCAAGGTTTTACCGTATAATTTGACAATTATTGAAAAAAGTAGTACTGTGCAACAAACCATAATAATTATTCTGAACAATGGTCCAAACATATATCAGATATGTGTCCCACGTTCTTACTCTCTTCAGCACAATGACATATTTTTTGAGTTTATTCATGTTACCTCATGAATATTTTTCAACTTTGGAAAGATTTTTGGAGTAGTCACTGAAGGCTATATATACCAGTAACTCCTCCAGTTTAAAAAACAACTACAGTAGTTACAGAGAAAAAAAATTCAAAAGAGTAAGAATAACTATGGTAAATATACAACAATATGCAGGATTTAGTAGCAAAGGAAATGATTTCTGCTATATTATCCTCTTCTTTTCTTCTTTCTTTCTTTGTCCTTCTGCCTACAGGTGACTTTACACTCCCTCTTCTGTCTTTCTTTCCTTCATTCTTATCCTCTTCTTTCTGCCTGTGGGTGACTCTACACTGAGTGACAAGTCAAATGGTTTCCTGTACACCAGGATCACCAGGAAACCATTTCCTACACTGACTGGGTGGTAACCATATAACCAAATTTTGACACCTGGTGGTTTAGTGGGTAATTATGGCACTCCAATTGGATTGAGCCAGTGGTGGTGTATATCCAAGGGGTGGTTGGGGTTTACTGCTCATGTAATGCCACTCAGGGATGAGTGAGGCTGATCACTCTCATCTATGTCAGGACCAACTTGCCTAGCCCTGGGCTCCTACGCTCCTCATGGGGCAACGTAGGATTGAATGATGAATGAAAATGAAATTTTTCTTGATTATGGTAATATACAAAGGAAGATTTCAGTGTTAACGTATAAAGAATCCCCTTACCCTGCTTTTAGGTAAATTACTTGTCGGCCTCATATTGTGTAGCTACTGTTGTAACTGGAATGTGGAATTATTCCCTTCACTATGATGACATTTTCATTTTAATCAAACAACCAAGAGAATTTAAGACAATTTTTAATCAGCTCAAGTATGAAACTGTTAGCTATTCAACAATTTTATTCAACTCTTTAGCATGGCAAGATAAGTTTTTATCTAACTCCAGTATGAATGGAATTATTTACTAATTTATTGAACAACTCCACTGGAAAAATTTCTTCAAGAATACAGTATTATCATCTAGGGGTAGTGAGAGAAAAAATGTCATCTGAAGTGAATGGATGAAACCTGTTGTATGATGTAAAGCTAACTTTGCCTTAAATGAGCTAATAGGTCATGATAAAAATGCATACAGTCCTTCCTCCAATTTTGCGAGAATATGGTCAACAAAAACCCTCGCAAGATCAAAATTTGCAAAATTCAAACAATTAAATATATGAAATAAAGGCAAATTGGTTGAAAAGACCCCAAGGTAAGAACTTTTTCCCACTCTTTCTCTCGACTCTACCTCTTAATTTTACGATGAAAAATGAAAAAAACATGAACTGATGTACTGTACAGTAATATTAATAAGAAAACATCATAGGTAAGAAAAAAAAAATGCATTTACACTGATGTGATCCGCAGGGCCTACGTCATCACTATCACTGTCAGCAGATATTTCCACATCTTGCTGTGTTTTTTCTGTCTCTCTCATGAATTCCTCAAAGCCAGAATCATCACTGAGGTCATCAGAATCAAAAAGGTTAGGGATGCTAGGATCGCTGGCTGCTTGGGGAGAGGTGGCAGGATGGCTGGTCGATGGGGCATGGTCTCTTGGAGTTCTCATGAATTTTGTGATTTGAGACTGCTTTCTCTTGTTGACCCCATCTCTGTGAAGGTCAGCTTAAAAGCGAAGGGCTCTGTCAACACCGTGGCATTAGGGTTATGACAAATCTCAAATTTATTAGCCTGGGGTTCTAAAAGATGAACTTTTACCTAAAACTCACAAAAATGACTTTGATTTTGCCAGACCTTGAAAAAACCTCCCGCACCTAAGACAGTTTCATATTTCACATTAAAACATCTAGCTTCTCAAACACTCTTTATTATAACATGTCAGTTTTACATACAATACATATGAGGAATACATGAAAATGAGTACATATAGCATTTGTAGTGTTTTTAATAGTTTTTTTTTCAGATTTGTGTATTAGTGTTAATAAATTTGCTGTTAAGATATTTGTCTGTTTTGCAAGTAGAACGAACCTCCTCCATCAACTTTACAGCTCTCTCAGCTACTATGTTGGAGTGAGGCACATCAAGCACTGATGGTTCCTTTTTCCAGTGAGTAGAGAAGCATTTCACAGCTTTGGGACACTTAACTTTGGATATTGCTGACAACAGGTCTTCATAATCAGCCTCTGAATAGTGTTGGTTAGAAAACCAGGCCCGCGACCATGTAGTTGCAATGAAATCGCAAGTAACCCCCAGCTCTTCTCGCCAATTAGGAAGAAGGAACAATGCAATAAGTGCAAAAATTCCTCGTGAGTTCCACCTGGCACTGTGAAGTGATGGCAGCTTGTGCCATTTGATGTGAGGCTATTTTTCCTCCGTTTTGTAAAACTTGTATGCTTCACAAAGCTCAAAAAGGAATTTAAAGTCATCTCTCCAGCCAAGGTTCTCATACTCTGGTATCACTTCTGTTCCCATATATGCATTTTGCAAATCATCATACTGTTCCACTGCTGATTTTGACATTTTACTTTGCAAGGGCATATTTCCAAAAAGCAGCACTCAACAGCAAATTTTCCACAGCAATACTGCAAAGAAAGCAATATTGTATGAATGATGTGATTTGAACAACTATACAGTATACATTTACACAGTTTTAAACATCAAATCGGTTTGGTTAAGCTGCTTGTTGCAAGTCCTAAAGCAGTCTGGCTGCAATGGACGACAAATGCAGTCCTTTTAAAATTCAACAATTTAATAATACAAAACAACAATAGCAATTACAGTACAACTAATATTGAGATCCCTTACAAATAATATGCAGTGCACTGTTAATGTCAGCGTGACCCACTTATAATGTAAACAATAGAAATGAGTTCACAGATTTAACACTAAAGGGCCACTGATCAAACAATTTTATCTATTTTACCTTTGTTTTTTTTATTTCTTTTAATTATTGTTTAATAATATATTTTAGCAATATTCATTCGTATATATTTCCTTGTTATTTCTTGAAACTTGTTAATTCGTTTCTTGTTACGTTATTTTGTAAATAGTATTTTGTATTCTCATGTATTTTTAAAAGTGATGTGGTGCTAGGTGCGGGAAGTTTTTTCATGATCCAATGAAATGAACTTCATAAAAGTGATCTATGGGTAAAAGTTCATCAAATGCAACATCAGGAAAATGAAAGTTTTGAAAAAAGTTTTTTAGTCATAACCCTACCGTGGCATGCTTCCTGCTCACAATGGTTTCTTTCAGCTGGTCAATGACGGTGAGGATATTGGCCAGGTTATGCATCATTAATTCTCGGCCCATTCTGATGGCACATGAGACGAGCATTGGGCACAAAATGGTTCAGAAGCCATTCCTTTATGATGCTGGAAGTCATCCAACCATTATCAGACCAGTACCAATAAAAATCAGAGATGCTTTCCATGCTCCTTACATTATTATAGCACATAGGATACCTTGCCATGTGAACGATCACAGGTTTCATTTTGCAGGTGCCTGATAAATTTAAGGTCAACATGACCCGTAAACTGCAACTTGTCTAGTTTTTTCTCTCTTGCTTGTTTTTGGTGCTTAGCAATGTAGGATGACCTTGGCATGGCCTTCCAATTCATGCCTGTTTCGTCAGCTAAAAATTTGGTCCTTAGTGTACCCCTTCCTCCTCTATCATGCCCCTCAGAACATTGGGAAAGGAGTTGGCTTCTGAACCATTTTGTGCCCGATGCTCGTCTCATGTGCCATCAGAAGGGGCTGAGAATTAATGATGCATAACCTGGCTAATATCCTAGCCGTCACTGACCAGCTAGAAGAAACCATCGTGAGCAACGAATGTGACCAATTTAGGGCTCAGGGAGCATGCCACGGTGTTGACAGGGCCCTTCGCTATTATGCTGACCTCCACAGAGATGGGGTTAACAAGAGGAAGCAGTCTCTAATTACAAAATTCATAAGAACCCCAAGAGACCCTGCTCCATCAACCAGCTGTCCTGCCACCCCTCCCCAAGCAGCCACCGATCCTAGCATCCCTAACCCTTTTGATTCTGATGACCCCAGTGACGATTCTGATTTCGAGGGATTCATGAGAGGCAGAAAAAACACAGCAAGATATGGAAATATCTGCTGACAGTGATAGTGATAACGCAGGCCCTGCGGGGCCACAGTAGCCAAGCTTCGCCCTGCCACCAGTCCCGTACACCATGCCAGTCTTCACATCAGTGTAAATGCATTTTTTTTTTCCTGTTTCTTACCTACGATGTTTTCTTATTAATATTACTGTACAGTACATCAGTTCAAGTTTGTTTCATTTATCATCGTAAAATTAAGAGGCAGAGTCGAGAGAAAGAGTGGGCAAATTACCTTGGGGTCATGTCGACCAATCTGTAGTCAGCACTGCCTCGCTCGCCACTGAACCTGATGTGTTTAAACCCCTTCCTTTTGAGAAACTGGCATAGCCACCCACTCGATGCCTTGAAAGGTTTTGTTGGAAGATTAATGGCTTTTTGAAGACATGTGTGATAGAATATCTTTGCCTGCTTCCATATATGGGGCCCATCTAATGCAACCCCTCCCTTTTCCTTACTTTGAATGTAGTGACCAAGATATCTTTCCATTTTTATTAGCACTTCTTTGTTGGCCACCTGCATTCTACCATCAAATTGAGCACCTCCATAGTTCTTCGCTGCTTGCTTGATTTGCTCACTGTTCTTTAAAATCATTCTCACTGTCAATTCACCAACACCAAACTCCTGACCAATAGCAGAATTACCTTTAACTGCTTTTTTCCTTTCAATCATTTTCAGTTTGGTCTCCAAACTTATTTTCTTGTTCTTCTTACCCGCTGGCACCATGATAACACTCATGCAAGGTTAGACTGCTGGGATATTTCGAGGAGCACCACGAAATTGTGAGGGCCAGTGAAATTGGTTGGAAACAGGTGCAAACAAACGTGGTGGGGCAGCAGACCACTAAACTAAGAGGCTCAGTACGCCCAGTGAACCATGATGTCACTACTCCGCGTGGCAAAGTAGTGCAGGAAGACGACTCTCCCACCACTTGACCTCGCAAAGTGTGTGATTGCTCACAAAGTTCATAAATGTTAAAAAATACATGACTTTTGGAACTACCTCGCAAAATTGGTGAACCGCAAAGTTAAAATTCGAAAAGCTGAAGGATGTACTGTACTAAGTTGTACTGTGATGCTATGGATCTACGTTTGAGCTAGATCCAAATTAAGCTTAAGTCGGGAGGCAGCTTCTGAAATTTCTGAAGATAATTCTGTTGAATCTGACTAGTTGACAGTTAGGCTATGACATCATCAATCACCTACAGTTTATTGTTTGAGGAAACGGGTACTCTCAACCGTCAACACGTGGGTTGGTGGAGGATTACTGCCCCTCCCCGAAAACAACGAACTCAAATGGCCTCCCCTTACGGGATTATGGTGTCTGACTATAGACAGACAGACAAGTTTTGCCTGAGTACCTGAAAAAACTCGTACCAGACACTCCTATCCTCTTCCACCGCAATGCAATAAATGCTCTATAATGTGTTTGGTATGGGATGCATCCTAAACAGGGATACGGACGAAATAACTGTGATATTTGTCTTATAATACCCATTTTATGCCACTGCTTGTGTGCAGTTCAAACAAGGAAAGTTAACTGTCAACTCTTCCCAACTGATCTCACATCAGATCACATTCTCACCCATGCATGCATGCATCCAGTGGTGTCTCTTCTCTAGAAGAGTGATGCAAAAACTAATGCCTGCACACAAACATTCAAGCCTCCATTTGGTGTGGATGCAGTCTTACTCTTCACCAAAAACAGCATCAGCTACATCAGCTTTTAATCATCACTAATATCATAGCAGAATTCATATTCACTCTACCACTCTCAAACACGAATGAAGGTATTCAAAAAGGTGTTGGAAGGAAGGCTGAAGCAGATAGTGAAGACAGACAACCGACAGTTTAGATTTTGCGCAGGTAAATCCACAACAGATGCAATATTCATCATGAGACAGTTGCAGGAAAAGTTTCAACAGAGGAGGAAATGCTTGTACCATGTGTTTGTGGACCTGGAAAAAGCTTTTGATTACCAAGGAGAGTTACAGGGTGAGCCTTGAAAAGACAGAATGTGCCTGAGAGACTCATTGCAGCTGTCATGTCTCTCTATATTGATACAAGATCAAAAGTCAAGACAATAGCAGAAATATCAGGAAATTTTGGAATAGGAGTTGGGGTACATCAAGGTTCAGCACTCAGTCCATTGCTGTTTTAACATAATAATGGAGAAGGCAACACAGGAATTTAGGGGGGAGGGCCCATGGGAATCGCTGACCTAGTCCTGACAGTGGAGACTATGGAAGAAGTGGTGGAAATGTTTAATAGATGGAAAAATGGAATAGAGAAGAGGGGAATGAAAATAAATATGGATAAGACAAAGGTAATGGTGACAGGTAAGAAACCCATAGCAAGAATTCAGTCAGGAAAATGGCTATGTGGATGCTGTGGCAGAGGAGTAAGAGTGAACTCAGTGTTGTGCACAGAGTGTAATAAATGGTGCCGCCATAGGTGTTCAGATCTGCAGAATTTGAGAGAGCAAAATTTCCACTGCCCAGCCTGCATAAGAAGAGAGGCAGAGGGAGATGAAGCAGAGGATGCGCTCGAGGCGAATGGGAGCACACTACAGGAAGTGCAGCAGTTCTGCTATCTAGATGTATTGGACTGTGAAGCAGGGGTGGAGAGATCAGTTAGAACAAGAGTGGCGTCAGAATGGTTAAAGTGGAAGGAAATAGCTAGCTTACTGGTCAACAAACACATATCTCTGAGACACAGAAATAAAATATATGAGGCCTGCATTAGACCAGTATTGATATATGGTGCTGAAACATGGGCTTTGACAGATAGACTGATGAATGTTCTGAGGAGTACTGATCGTAGAATGTTAAGAGACATGGCGGGAGTGAGATGGAAGGACAGAGTTCTGAGTAAGGAGGTAGCCAGAAGATGAGGGGTAAAGGATCTCGATATCATCCTGAGGCAGAAGCGACTTAGATGGTTTGGTCATGTGAGGAGGAGTGAGGAAGCGAGCTGTGTGAGAATAGCAGAGGAACTGTAAGTGGTGGGATGTTAACTGCCTAGAAGACCTAAGAAGACCTGGAAAAGTGTTGTAATGCAAGATATGGAAAGACTGGGTATTGGAGAAGATTTAATCCTGGATAGGAAGTAGTGGAGAAAAGCCATCACCCGTCCAACCCCAGTTTGAATTTGGGAACAGAAGGATGGAAAACGAAGATGATGATGATGACTCTCAAACAAACACATACTTATCAAGTACAGTCACGCTCCCTAATTTAGACCCACCCCGTGCCATGCCCAGAGCTGAGGGAGGCAGTAGCCACGGCTCTTAAACGAACGCGTTTACTAGCCACCCCCCCCTCCCCACGCCACCCGTCATTCCCCCCACCCTCCCTCTCGCATCCAACGTTCATTCTCTACCTTACTGCATTCCTTTCCACCCTCACCTCTTATGAAACAATCATTTACTGAAGAAGACAATGCTGGATGGTATTAGTACATTTTGGAAAACACAGGGCATTAAAAAAGGTAAGACCTGAATATATTAAACGCGTTCATTTAAAAGCCGTGGCTACTGCCTCCCTTAGCTCTGGGCTTGGCTCGGGGTGGGTCTAAATTAGGAAGCGTGACTGTACATCAATACAATATACCCAAAGAGTAGGACAGTACCAAAGATTAAAAATAACAATTAATTACTGTATTTAATTACTAAAACTACTATATGGTACAGTTAAAGAAAACAAAAATATTTAAAGTAAAGAGTAAAAGTATGAAAATACTGCAATATACAGTACCTGTGAGGAGGGATAGGGGGTAGGGGTTGCTGCTGCTTTGGCAAAAGAGGGTGAGGTGGGGGAGTATGATGACTGCTCCCAGAACTACTGGCTGGAGTGCCTCCTCCACTCCCATGAGAAGGGACTTGAGGGGGTGGAGGGAGGAGAAGGGGGGTGCGTGTGACCTCTGGTGTACCCTGAGACCCACTATGACCACCACTACTGCCCAAGCTCCCCTCAGCTGTTACACTGTCCTCATCACTGTCTTCAGAATCTGTAAAATCCAGGAATGAAATAAGTACTGTAAATAGGTAGGGACATTTTAAAACTGTATTCCAACCACTAACATGTTTACAAAAGGCTTGCCAAACCCTGATAATGTGCACATCTACCTGATGCTGTAATTCGGCTAGCAAGTGCCAATTACTATCAGTATCGATCAGGGTTGGCATTGATAAAATCTATCTATCTACCTATCTATTGCCAGACGCCTCAATCCCGAATGGGGTGGCCACAAACAAATCGCCTCCATGTCACTCTGTCCCCTGCCATTTCACTACCACACTCCCAACTCACACCCCCCTCTCTCATATACCTCTCCACTCCATCCCTCCATCTCATCCTCGGCCTCCCCCTCCCTCTCGCCCCCTCCACCTCACTCACATACACTCTCCTCGTCAATCTTTCACTCTCCATCCTCTCCACATGCCCAAACCACCTTAACGTGTTTCTCCTAACGCTTCCCATCACATCCTCAACCACACCACAACGCTCCTTCACTTCCTCATTTGTTAGTCTGTCTCTCCATGTGACTCCACATGCTCCTCTCAAATAACTCATTTCCACTGCTCTCACTCTTGACTTCTGTCCTTCCAACAGGGTCCAAGCTTCACTTCCATATGTCAGAGTTGGTATCACAATACTGTCATGTAACAACTTTTTCACTTCCATGCTCACCTCCCTGTTTCTTATCACTGCTTTCAACGAACCAGCAACCTTCCTTCCCTGCTGNTTCTCTAGAAACTTTTCCACTAAGGATCTAAGAATGAATATCTGGTCTACACAACCTCTTCCCTTCCTAAAACCTCCTTGTTCTTCTCCAACTAATTCCTCAGTAATTTCCCTAACTCTGTCACTAAGTATCCTACCATATATTTTTCCTATTACACTGAGAAGGCATGTGATTAAATCATTTATTTTTTTTGCTAAAAAAAATCACGATTTTATTTTTTTGATTAAAAAAGTTAAAATAAAATCTGAAAGTTTATAAAAGTTGTGTATAACGTTATGTTGGCATTCATTTATTCAGATACTTAAGCATTAAGTTAGCAGATTTTTGAGAATGGTGCCATTAGACATTGCTACATTGCATGACGGAGAAAATATTTTTACATTTGTGTAACTAAGTACAGTAAACCCTTCATAAGTCAAACTATATGGGGCTCTACCCTGGCTCGAATTACCGAATTTTCACCCCCCAAAATTGCTAAGACAATACCTATTACTTGTCCTTTCAACACTAAATTAAAGGAGCATATATAAATAAGTTATGACAAAAAAACAATTTAGTGCACTTGATATACCTTTAACCCCTTCAGTGCTGGGTGTATTTTCATTTTGTTCTTGCTACCACCAGACAATTTTATTCAGTGTAGGGAGGATTTGTGGAGGTGCACGGGGTTGGTACAGCCTTCGTTAACCCCTTCAGTACTTGAGTCCAGTCCTGAATGCCATAAAATTGGCTGGAGGAAGCGTAAATAAAGTTGAAATAGACGTCACAGTACTGAAGTGGTTAATTGGTAGAAAATAAATTCACAAAGGCAGTACAGACCAGTCAGCAGCGTATGTTGGAAATGGATTTTCACCCCCCAAATTGCAAAAACAATACTTATTACTTGTCTTTTCAACACTAAAGTAAAGAAGCATATACAGTGTAAAAATGAATAAAGAAAGACAAAAAAGAAAGAATTCAGTACATCTAATTTACCTTTCGTTAGAGGCAGTACAGATCCGTTGGCAGTTTGTGTTGGAGACGGAGGTGGCTGAGTTCACATTTTAACGTAACATTTTAAACAGTACCCAGTATTTATTTCACTGAACATTAAGAACTAAACTTAAATGTAATCACAATAATAGACTGCAATGTAACACTTGCAGTAATAATAGTACTGAACTTTAATCATGATCACTTAACACTAAGTCACACGCACACATTTTTTTTTTTAAAGCTTCATTCCCTTTCGACTAGAGGTGCCAGTATCACTTCTTTTACGCTTTGAACCTTCCATGGCAAGGCAGAAGGCAAAAGGAGAGCATTTCTCAGCACTAGATGACAGTAAGAATGGCGCAACCACCGTTAGATAGGCAAGCAGCAGACTGGCGCCACGTGTCCACCTGGCGCCATTTATCCCCCTACCTCCGGATTTCAGCCTACTTACATATGTGGTCTTGGCCTGAGTTCGGCTAACCGAAGATTCCGTCTTCTAGAAGTTCGACTTATGAAGGGTTTAGTGTATTGAAATTATTTGCACATCTGAAATAATGAGCCATAAATCAAAAACCAAAGCCATAAGACTAGGTAGGCTATGCTTGGTCATTTAAGGCCATGTCATAATAACATCAGCTTAAGATTTTTCTGTGTGGTACCATAATCAGCTTTGGAAATATCCTGTCTTGATTACCACTGGCAACTCAGCCTTAACCATTAGTGTACAGACAGGACTTGAACAGGTATGTATCTGGATTCTGGGCAGTAGCTTTCAGCCTGAACCATCAGTGAATAGACAGGACATGAAGTTAACAGTATTCAGTATACTGTTTTTGAAATATTAGCTAAATAATAAACAGAAAATCAAATAAAAAAAAAACAAATTGAATAAAAAAAAAAATAATTGATTTTTTTTAGTGATTCTTTTAAAAAGGCAAAAAAAAATCACCAAACCTAGTATCTGTATAAGAAGGCGAAAATTATCCCATAATTGGAACTGGCTAAGTAACAATGAAAAATATATAAATGGTTGTTTTACCCAATGACCCTAGATCCTAACACTTATTTCTCCACCATTCTGTGTGTGAGCTGACACTCTAATGATGATTATTTCTGAAAGATACAGTCTTGCCCTACATTCTGCTGACTGTCATAAATGGTAAAATGCTTGAACTAAAACCTACGTAATATTTAGACCACAACATTATACCACTATAGTTAGAATGAAGCTCGACACAAATACGTAGACAACAGTCTTCTGTCATGGAGCTGTGGTGGACTGGCATGAAACTTGCGAGTCACACACACACACCGCTTGCCGGCGCAGCAGTAATGCTCTCACCTAGCACCTAGTGGGAGTCAAAGGTTTTTCGTCTCATTAGCTCTTCTCCTCTTACTGGCTCCCTTCAACCTCTGTCTTTTCGTCGCACTGTTGCATCTTTATCTCTTTTCTATCATTGCTTCAACAGTCACTGCTCCTCTGGGCTGTCTGTTTGCATCCCTCCACCTCTACGCCGGGCAAACAGCACCCATCTAGCAACAAACTCTCATCCCTTTTCTGTCCAACACTCTAATGCAAGAGTAAACCGTTACTACCAGTCCTTCATTTATGCAACTGGTCAACTCTGGAACTTTCTCCCTCTGTCTGTATTTCCTACTTCCTATGATCTCTAGAGTTTCAAACACAGTGTGTCCAGGCATCTACAAATGAACGGATCTTGAATCTGGAGCTCTTTTGTATTGTTTTTGCTTTTTTCTTGGAGAAAATGGCTTGTGGGCTCCTGGCCTATAGTTCCTTCTTCATTTAAAAAAAAAAAAAAAAAGGGGGGGGCAGGGGGTCACGCCTTGCTCAGGATGTGAAAAGTTTCACTGATGAAGTGGGTGGTCACTGTCCTTGAGCAAGAGGATGGATGTGTGCGTGTGTGAAGGTCAAGGCTTTGCTCTTAGATCGGACTATATGAGTTCTCAGAGGGTAAAATGCTGGTGATCACAACCATCACGTGATCCTGACCATTTTGTTTAGTTTAGTTTTTGAAGGCTCCAACATGCTTGCATGCGTCGCCCTTGGTCACCTAATGGTGGCTCCCCATGCTGCTCGATCTTAGGCAGCCTCCCTGTTCAGTCCCTTAACACTGAGGTCACACTTAATGACCTCATCCCATGTCTTTCTCGGTCTACCACTCCCAACCCCTCCCCCAATATTAACGCTTCTCACCTTCTGCACCCAATTATCATCCCCCATCCTCTCCACATGTCCAAACCACCTCAGCCTACCTCTCCTCATCACAACACCAATTACACTCCAGTCCCATCCTACCTCTCAACTCTTCCATTGTAAATCCAGCCCCCCCAGGCCTTGCACACAGGGACGCTCTGCACATTCACCTAATCATTGTCATTTCTGTACGTTTCGGCCTGCGAATATCCTCTTCCTTTACTGCCCAGGTCTCACTACCATACAGCATCCCACTCCTAGCACATGCTGCATACAAAGACCCCTTAGCATGTAAGAAGAGTCCTCTCAATGTCAGGAGAGGCAACAGCTCCCTGAACTTCTTCCAACCACTTCTCACCGACCCGGTGAATTACACACACTGGCGGTGTTCCATCAGTGGTATGATTTAAACCTAATGTTTACTTTTGATGGTACTTGAGCTGTGAGCAGAAATGGGTTTCTTTTCGTTTTTTCAATTAATCTTCAGTAAAATGTACTGTATACAATTAAATACAGTAATATACACAATTACTGCTGCCTTTCTTTGAGTTTAAAGAATTAAGTGATAAATCTGGTTGTTGCTCGCGAATCTAATTTTGTTTAGCTAACATGAAAAAATAAAAGTACTTAAGATTATATTAACAAATTATATTACATTTAAAAATATAACAATTCCTTTAGCTCTTATATTTAGATTTTTATTATAAAGAAGCTACAAAATGATAGTTGTACTATACTTTTATATATTAAAATATTTAGATTTTTATTATAAAGAAGCTACAAAATGATAGCTGTGCTATATCTTTGTATATTAATATGTTATTCTATCTATCTATTGCCAGACGCCTCAATCCCTCACGGGGTGGCCACAAACAAATCGCCTCCATGTCACTCTGTCCCCTGCCATTTCACTACCACGCTCCCAACTCACACTCCCCTCTCTCACATACCTCTCCACTCCATCCCTCCATCTCATCCTCGGCCTCCCACTCCCTCTCGCCCCCTCCACCTCACTCACATACACTCTCCTCGTCAGTTTTACACTCTCCATCCTCTCCACATGCCCAAACCACCTTAACATGTTTCTCCTAACGCTTCCCATCACGTCCTCAACCATACCACAATGCTCCTTCACTTCCTCATTTGTTAATCTGTCTCTCCATGTGACTCCACATGCTCCTCTCAAATAACTCATTTCCACTGCTCTCACTCTTGACTTCTGTCCTTCCAACAGGGTCCAAGCTTCACTTCCATATGTCAGAGTTGGTATCACAATACTGTCATGTAACAACTTTTTCACTTCCATGCTCACCTCCCTGTTTCTTATCACTGCTTTCAACGAACCAGTAACCTTCCTTCCCTGCTGCACCCTTTCGAGCACTTTACCCTCCAGACTTCCATCCTTACTCATCACACTGCCCAAGTACTTAAATTCACTCACATTCTCCATATCCTTCCCATCCAATCTCACTGTACATTCACTGGCTTCACTTCTCTCGAAGACCATCACTTTACTCTTCCCTACATTCACCTTTAGATTCCGTTTCTTACACACTCTCCCAAATTCCTCTACCAAGCCTTGCAGCTCCCCTTCGTCTTCGCTCAACAACACAGTATCATCTAAAAACAACAGTACAGGGAGTTTCCAAACACTGCCCTCTCTCACTACTACTGCTCCAACATCCACTGCCCGACCTTGTATCTCTTTTATAAATAACCCCATCCATGTACAGATTGAACAACCATGGAGACATGACACATCTTTGTTTCAATCCAACCTTCAAATGGAAAGATTCACTCAGTTTGCCATTCACACGCACTGCAGCCTTAGCACCCTCATACATACTCTTCACTGCCTTCAACAACTTCCCATCCACTCCATATATTCTTAATACCTTCCACAAACCTTGTCTATCCACCCTGTCATATGCTTTCTCCAGATCCATGAAGACTGCATACAACTTCTTGCCCTTCTCTAGAAACTTTTCCACTAAGGATCTAAGAATGAATATCTGGTCTACACCTCTTCCCTTCCTAAAACCTCCTTGTTCTTCTCCAACCAATTCCTCAATAATTTCCCTAACTCTGTCAATAAGTATCCTACCATATACTTTTCCTATTACACTGAGAAGGCAAATGCCCCTGTGGTTACCACACACTGCTTTTTCCCCTTTTCCTTTGTACAGAGGAATAATTATACCTGACTTCCAATCCTCCGGGACTCTACCCTCCTCCCAAGCCAATCTGCACACCTTCCACGTCCATTCTATTACTACCTCTCCCCCATGCTTCAGCATTTCACCACACACTCCATCAATTCCTGGGGCTTTCCCCATTTTAACTTTCTTCATTGCTTCCACCACTTCCATCCTGGTGATTTCTTCCTCTCTTCTCATAACCCTCCTTCTCCCTGCCATTCCCTAGCCACTTATACTTGCATTACTTTCATTCTCTATGTTCAATAGTTCATTAAAGTGTTCTCTCCATCTGTTTACTTTTTCTCCCTTCTCCACTAATAAGCTACCATTTTTATCTTTCACACCCCCACTGACTTCGTTGGCACCCTGTCTAGCTCTCTTTACCTCCATGCAGAACATTTTCTTACATTCCCTCCAATATGCACTCAAATTCCTTCCAAATTCCTCATCCACTCTCTTCTTACTCTCTCTTACTAACTCTCTCATCCGTCTCTAAGCTTCTTCGTCGCCCCTGTTCCTCATCCACTCATTATATGCTTTCTTCTTTTGTGCCAAAGCCTCTCTCACCTCTTCAGTCCACCATGCTGTTCCCTGAAGCCCCTTTCGTCTTCTCTTCACCCTACACACCACCTCACATGCTGCACAGATTTCTTCTGTGAATACCTTGCACACACCTTCCATGTTCCCTATCTGCTCCAATCTATATTTACCCAATCGCTCCTCCACTTCCTTTTATATTCAGCCTTTATTCCATCCTCTTGTAACTTTTCTACCCTCCTTGTAACAAATACTTCCTCCTGTCCTTCCCTTCTTCTCTTCCTCCATCTGGTTTGGATTCTGATTCTGGCCACCACCAAGTGGTGGTCAGAAAGTCCACTCCCCCAACCTCTATATACTCTTGCATCCATTACACATCTTCTCATCCTTTCATCCACACACACACATAGTCAATCATTCCACCGTCCTCTCTTCTCACCACTCGCCATGTATACCTATGGATCATTTTGTGCCTGAAGAGGGTATTAGCTACCACCAACCCCTTCCCAGCACAAATGTCCACTAAAGCACGGCCATTCTCATCCATCTCTGCAGGCACACCCCACTCACCAACCACTCCATCCACCTTCTCACTCCCTACTTTTCCATTCATATCTCCAATCAGAAACACTCTCTCATTCCTTTCAAACTTTTCCAAGCAGGCTTCCACATTTGTCCAAAACTCTTCTCTCACTCTACTTACACGATCTTGCATTGGCGCATACACGCACACAACTGCCCACATTTGTAATCCAACTTTCACTCTTACCCACACAATCCTTGACCCAACTGATCCATACTCTCTTACATTCTCCTTCCACCTGTTGCTAACAACAATACACACTCTCTCTTTTGCCCTCTCATTCTCACCCACTCCTGCGCATATACCCCATCCATATTCCCGTTCTCTCACACACTCACCTCGTCATTTAGTTTCAGTTATTCCACATATATCCACTTTCGCACTCTCAAGTACTTGTACAATCTCTCTCTCTTTCACCTCATCATTCATACCCCTTACATTCCAGGTCGCAATCTTTACCTCGTCCTTTGTCCGGTCCTTACTCATAAGTAATGTCTCTGCCACTGGGCAAATAATAAGAAACATAAAGTACATACCATAACTTTTGTGCTTCCCTAAAAGTACACAACACCCATTTTCATTACAGAAGTACTAAAGTAAATAGCAACATAGCATATACCATCTATATCCAAGCCAGATCTAGGTAATTTAACAATACAGTAAAACCTCGATATAACAGACTTCAATAAACCGGAATTCGATTTTATTGGACTCGAGGAGCTACCGGACTAAATTCCTATATATCGGAAAAAGTCCGATAAAGACGGAAGCAGTCCGGACTGCCTGACCACTTCAGCTATGTTCATCACAATAAGGTAAATAAAAGACATGTTTATCAGTGTACAGTACAGTATTATTATACCATTTGATTAATGTAGTGAAGGTATAACACAGTACAGTACTGCAATGGTAGTGAAAACAGTTTAAAAACCATTGGTGCAATCCAGACTAAAGTCTGATATATCGGGAAAAGTCCGGATTAGCAGGGGAAAATCCAGATGTCGCTTTTATCGGAATTTCGCATTTTTCGGAATGGTTAGGGCCCCAATTAGTCCGTTATACTGAGGTCTTACTGTATATGAAATGCATAACATCCGTAAGCTTCTGTTCATTACCCAAATAATAAAACACAACATTTATGCTTGAAAGTACCGTCCGTAAAATAGTGGCCGGCCATAAAATGAAATGACATTTATATTTAACCATACATAATATTTTGACCATTAGCCAATTAAAGCCAGACAAGCCATGAGCTGAGTATAGTGGAGGAAATACACCTGCTTTAATCCCTGAGACTGGATTTAACACACTAGTAGTCATGGACTGTTCCTCATATATATCATGAATAAAACCGCTTTTCATTAAAAAGCATGAATGTCTAAGTTCAGTGTATGCAGCCACATAGCCTACAAAGGTAGTATAGTGTACTGTAGTGGCTCACATTACACACACTAAAAATGTTATGCCTTTCTAGATTTTAAGACATTCTTCAGTTAAGTATATCTTTTTTCTACTGTACAGAACTTTGAAAAGCTTAGCAGTGAAGGTTCTGTGGTTGATGTGAGCAATGCTTTCTGGTTACAGTGTCATCTGCCATGTTAAACATTTGTTCTGAGATGGTACTCAAATCTGGGCATCATATACGCACACAAACACAAGTAGCTTACACACAATCACCCATACATCCACAACATCAAGACGTTAACACTTTGATTTACCGTCTTACTGTTTTGTACACGGTATTTCTATCTACCTACAGGCATTCCCCGGTTTAACAACGCAACTGGTTAAGTAAAAACCCATCCCTGGGTGGGGCATCATATCTCAGGGTTGATTTAACGTGTAAAGCATGGGGATGTATTTTTCAACCTTGGGTTACCCCCCCTACCATATCCTAAACCCACCCAAATGAGTCCAAAAACAAGTTTCTTGTTAACCTTAACCCCCAAACAGCTATAAAACAAGCTAAACTAGGCCTAAGAGCAGTTTATATCTCACCTTAACCCAAAAATAAAATCTGAAAATCATAAAAAATGTCTGGAAAAAATCAAACTTTGTAAACTGTACCCCAAAATGACAATGTTCACTCCACCTACGACCAAAAAACATTAATCTAAGTCTAAAAAACAGTTTATAAATCGACCTAAACGTAAAATTTAAGCCTAAAATATCAAAATCAGTACAACAAAAAACAATACCCATCATTATACCAGGGTTTGGCCATCGTTCAGCAGGGTTGGGTGGTATTTCCACGCTATGCCGGGGTATCACATCAGGGGTATTGTATCTCAGGATCTGCCTGTATTTATCTATCAATCCATCTATCTATCTACTGTATATAAATATACTGTATATCTAACTAATGCCAGAAGCCTCAATCCCGTAAGGGGTGGCTACAAACAAATCTCCTTCAAATTGCCCTGTCCCCCACTATTTCACTGTTCTCCTCCCAGCTGTCACCCCCCTCTCTCATATACCTCTACACTCCATCCCTCCATCTAATCCTCGGCCTCCCCCCTCTCTCCTCCCCTCCACCAGACTTGCATACACTCTCCTTGTTAGTCTCTCACTCTCCATCCTCTCAACATGGCCAAATCACCTCAATATGTTTCTCCTAACACTTTCTATCACATCCACAGCCACACCACAGCATTCCTTCACTTCCTCATTTGTCAGTCTGTCTTTCCATGTACTCCAAATGCTCCTCCCAAGTAACTCATTTCCACTGCTCTCACTTTTGACTTGTGCCCTTCTTGCAAGGTTCAAGCTTCACTTCCATCTGTCAGAGTAGGTATCACAATACAGTCAAGCAGTGACTATATTACTTTCATGCTCACTTTCCTGTTCCTTGTCAATGCTTTCAAAGAACTAGCAGCCTTTCTTCCCTGTTGTATCCTTTCAAGCACTTCACCCTCAAAACTTCCATCCTCAATCATCACACTACCCAAGTACTTAAACGCACTCACATTTTCCATTTCCTCCTCATCCAGCCTCATTGTACATCCAGTGATTACTTTTCTCTAAAAGACCATAACTTTACTCTTCCCTACATTCACCTTTAGATTTCATTTCTTACAAACATTCCCAACTTCAGTCACAAAGCCTTGCAGTTCCCCTTCGTCTTCACTTAACAACATACAGTAAAACCTCGATATAACGGACTTCAATAGACCGGAATTCGCTTTTATTGGACTCGAGGAGCTACCGGACTAAACTCCTATATATCAGAAAAAGTCCGATAAAGCCAGAAAGCAGTCCGGACTGCCTGACCACTTCAGCTATGTTCACCACAATAAGACAAGTAAAAGACACGTTTTTCAGTGCACAGTACAGTATTACTATGCCATTTGATTAATGTAGTGAAGGTATAACACAATACAACACTGCAATAGTGGTTGAAAACCAATGATGCAATCCGGACTAATGTCTGATATGTCGGAAAAAGTCCGGATTAGCAGGGGTAAGTCCGGATGTCGCTTTTATCAGAATTTCACATTTTTCGGACTGGCTTGGGCCCCAATTAGTCCGTTATAGTGAGGTTTTACTGTAATATCATCTGCAAATAACAGTACAGGAAGTTTCCAAACACTGCCCTCTCTCAATACGGTCACTCCAACATCTACTACCCTACCATGTATATCTTTTATTACCCCACCCATATACTGATTTAACAACCATGGGGGACATGACACATACCTGTTTCAATCTAACATTCAGACAGAAAAATTTACTCAGTTCACTGTCCACAAGCACTGCAGCCTTGGTACCCTAATACATACTCTTCACGGCATTCAACAACTGCCCAATTCTTCCACATATCCTTAATATTGTACTGTACTTTCCACATTCCTTGTCTATCCACCCTGTCATACACTTTCTCCAAATCCATGAAGGTCACATACAACTTCTTTCCTTTTTCTAGAAACTTTTCCACTAAAGACCTCGTTTCGTTTCATTTTTGAAGGCTCCAACATGCTTGCATGCGTCGGCCTTGGTCACTAATGGCTCTCCACGCTGCTCGATCCCTGGCAGCCTCCCTGTTCAGTCCCTTAACCCTTAAGTCACACTTAATGACCTCGTCCCATGTCTTTCTCGGTCTACCCCTCCCAACCCCTCCCCCAATATTAACACCTCTCACCCTCTGTACCCAATTATCATCCCCCAACCTCTCCACATGTCCAAACCACCTCAGCCTACCTCTCCTCATCACAACATCAATACACTCCAGTCCCATCCTACCTCTCAACTCTTCCATTGTAAACCCGGCCCCCCTCCACAGGACTTGCATGCAGGGACGCACTGCACATCCACCTAATCATTGTCATTTCTGTACGTTTAAACCCGCGAATATCCTCTTTCTTTACTGCCCAGGTCTCACTACCATACAACATCACACTCCTAACACATGCTCCATACAAAGACCCCTTAGCATGTAAGGAGAGTCCTCTCAATGTCAGGAGAGGCAACAGCTCCCTGAACTTCTTCCAACCACTTCTCACCCTAGCAACCGAGCTAACTCCAGCCCCACCTCCGGCACATAACATGTCTCCCAAATAACAAAACTCCTCCACACACTCAAGAGACTCACCAGCAAGTTCAACCCTCTCACGCCTAACAATCTCCACCTGCTCTCCCAGACACGCAACACACATGAAATCAGCATCATCTCGCAGTCTACCTCTAATACCACTACATCTCTTGTGCACCCATTTATCACAAACACTACACAAGATGGAATTACTTCCCACACCCTTGTGACAAACTGCACATGGCCACTTTCCCTCTCCTCTGATTGTACCGCCACCAACCCTAGATATCATCACTTTTGTTTTATCTACATTTACCCTTAAGCCCTTGTACCCCATACCATCTCTCCACTTCTTAAATCTTTCCTCCGCCTCTTTTTCATTCTCTGCAATTGTAATGCCATAATTTTAGGTTAGTATAAGTGTAATATAAGTTAGTATAAGTATAAGTTAATGTGAGTGTAGTTTAAGTTAGTGTAAGTGTAATGTAAGTGTAGTCCTGGACCCCTCTTTAATTGATACAAGGTGTAGGAAATGTCATCAAATTCGTATTTGGGCTTGTTCCTAGTTAATGTATAGCAAGAGTGGAATACTATTAATAGGTAAGACCATATGGAGCGAGATGGAAGTGCGAAGTGTGATCTGTTTTTGATAAAGAGGCAAAGAAAGTTAATTCTGTGTTAAAATTCGCGATAGGTTGTATTTACACTTTGAATTCAGAATTTTGTAGTTAGGTTTGGTATTATCATCTTTTTGTACTATATAATAATGAATTTTGAGCTTAGGTAAAGTCTGATTATTGATAACAGTCATTTGTAACCGTGAAATTTATTTTTTTCACTGGCGCCAAGTCATGTAGACCGGACAACTGTGACACATGGTTACAATTAGTTAAAACTCGTGAGTTTAGGCTTCGGTAAAAACTGTCAGACTCATATGATTGCCACAAAATTTTAAACATCGTAAGTCAATTTCGTCTAAGTATGGCGAAAGTGAATTCCTTGTTGCATATTCTTTGATAGTTGTTATAGTAAGTAATCTGAAGAGTAATTCGGTCAGTCAGTTCCGTTGTCAGGACAACAACAGCAAGTGGGCGCGTGTGTCCTAGACCTTCTATGTTCATTGGGAGTCCTGACAGCAATGTATCAACAGGTCAGTTGAGAGCATCCTTAAATCTCCTCCCTTTTATCTCAATAACTGATCCTCTATATAAATATATATAGTAAGTTGACTGATAATATTCCTCAAATTCTTTTTATGTTCATTGGGAGTCCTGACAGCAACGTATCAACAGATTGTCGGTGTAACGTCGAGGCCTCTAGACACGGTGCTTGAAGTGACCACGCGGTTCTACTCACCAGTGCCCATACACAAATCCCTCCCTTTCCCATCTCTTTCCGTATTGTGAGGTCGGTTATGTATATGTATGGTCCATTTGAAAAGTCTTTTCTTCTAAAGTGAATTGTTCTAGTTGATAGGGAGTGTGATTTATGTAGACGTATTCTCTAACGTACAGGGTATTACAAACGCTTTGAAGTTTAAATAGAATCATTCTTATACAACCAATTAAATATATAGCTATATTAATTTATGTAAACCTTTGGGAGTTTAGGGTGAATATACTAGACTTAGAGTAAATTTTGGTGGAAAGTTGTGACTCGGTGAGTTAGATCCACGAGTCCGTTAGAGACCGTGGAAGTGCAAGTCACGCTCGTGTTTGAATTATTCTCTTTTTGTGTACACTGTATTAGGTTAAGAGGTGAAGTTATATGTATATTTAATGTATGCAAATCTATTGATCGGGCATAAATTCATCTGTGTGCAGGATTTACAACATCTTATTGAGTGGCATTAGCTCAAGTGTCTTATCAGCTGTGGTGAACACACGATTAAAAAGCTTTGTACTGTGATATGTTAGTCAGCCCGGTATTTATTTCTGTGGAGAAGAGAATACTATTATTACAGTTTTTCTAGAGGAATCAAAGTCTGAAGAATAATCTGTGTACTTTATTTCTTTTGATCGAAGGTTAATTTTTATATACTGTATGTTAAGGTTAGTAAATCATAGATTAATCATTTTACTTATGTGTTTGATCTAAATTCCTCTGGGAAGTTTGATTGTGAGATCGAGTGGCCCGCAAGGTATGTTACTATCTATAGGATTCACGCACTCTAATCTACTCACGCTACCCTAATTACAGTCTCAAGGCCTCAGTGTCCTATCTCTTACTGTAACGGGACTAAAAATTTCTTTCCTGGCAAACGCTGGGTGATGGCAGCCTACTAATATTTTACTTACTTCTACATGTTGGTATTTCTTTCTAATGTTAATAAATTAACGAGGCCCCTCCTTAAAATTTCAGGATCTTATACAGGTGGGATCTTACTTAAATCCAAATAGTCATATAAATTTCATCATTACATTGGTGACAGCGGTGGTAATCAGATAAATCTTCTTCATTTTGAGGGAAATTTTCTTCCTTACACAATCAATGCCAAATCATCACCATACAACATCTTCCATGGGAGTCCATCTCTGAAGTCACTTGAGAGGGCTTCAAGCACCATGATAAACAACAAGGGACTCAAAACTGACTCCTGATGCACACCAACATTCACGGAAATATCTGATCTACACAACCTGCTCCCTTCCTAAAACATCCCTGTTCTTCAACTAATTCCTCTGTTATTTCCCTAACTCGGTCAATATGTATCCAACCATATACTTTTCCTTTTACACTAAGAAGACAAATGCCCCTATGATTACCACACACTTCTTTTTCCCCTTTTCCTTGTGTGGGGGAATAATTATACAGTAAAACCTCGATATAACGGACTTCAATAGACCGGAATTCGCTTTTATTGGACTCGAGGAGCTACTAGACTAAACTCCTATATATCGGAAAAAGTCCGATATAGCCAGAAAGCAGTCCGGACTGCCTGACAACTTCAGCTATGTTCACCACAATAAGACAAGTAATAGACATGTTTTTCAGTGCACAGTACAGTATTATTATACCATCTGATTAATGTAGTGAAGGTATAACACAGTACAATACTGCAATGGTGGTGAAAACCACTGATGCAATCCGGACTAATGTCTGATATATCGGAAAAAGTCCGGATTAGCAGGGGTAAGTCCGGATGTTTATTTATCGGAAAATCGCATATTTCGGACTGGCCTGAGCCCCAATTAGTCCGTTATAGTGAGGTCTTACTGTACTGTACCTGACTTCCAATCCTCCAAGACTCTACCTTCCTCACCGGCCAATCTGCACATCTTCTATTTCCAATCTTCTACTATCGCTCCCCCATGCTTCAGCAATTTGCCATACACTCCATCAATTCCTGGGGCTTTCCCCATTTTGACTTTCATTGTTTCCACTACTTCCATCTTCACCTCCCTCCTCCTCCCAACCATTCCCTATATGGCTTCACTCACCATATATGTTACGTTTCAAGCATGTATCATGGTACTGATACAACTAAAAAATCTCGTGACAACTGGCATCTTTCCACTTCTGTGGTTCCCTGGCAACACACAGACTTCACATGTTAGCCAACAGATGGCAGGCACGTCAGTCTCAGGGCTTTATTCAGAAGCGACACGACAGGCGCTGCCGCCACGATGTCTGGGAAGAAGCTCCACCTTCGAGCTTTACTATGAACCATTCAAGTAAGCTTAGTGTTGTTCATTGTCATAAATAGTTCTTTACAAGTGTCCTGATCATCTTGGAATTACCAGAGCTCTTTATTTACTGAAGACTTAGGAAACAGCATATGCAATACGAAATATACCATATATGCAGAAGATCTGATAATCCTGCAACAGGCTGTATTATCAAATGTACTATATATGCAAAAGCTTTGCTAATCTTGCACTTGTCCTTGTATTTGAAAGGTGTCAAATATGAACACATGCTGTATATAATAAAAATAAATAAGTACCATTTAAATGCCTGTTATGTATCAATTATGAGTACATGTATAAAATATAAAAAACAAATGACATTTAAATGCCTAACCTCTTTTTGGATATTTATTTACTAGCCTGTATGAGAGGTAATATTCATAGCCTAGGTTTACCTGTAATGTTATTGGTGTAGTGCACATAAAAAAAGGTAATGATACTAACTTTATAATGTTTTTAGCATCATCAGGGATGTTTGGGCCACTGAGTAATTTTTTTGAATTTTTAGGTAGTTCATCGCACTGAAAAGGTGTTAATTATGAAGCTATCTAGCTATCAGTATTGGTAATTGATATCACCAATACTGGCCAACAAAGTAATTAGTATTGTATCTAATTTTAATCACTGGTATTGCCCATCATTTGAAATCACTTGATAAATGTTGGAAAACTCCTCCTCCAACTGATGCAGCTGGACAGAGAGTGCGGATATGTGGCAACTGCCATTGAACACAGTGATGCCATGTCTCTACTGGCCGGCCAGGCATTACTGACCATTTGGTAGGGAAATAGACAGCCATTTCCCCTCAGCTGGAGGGTTACATTCTTTTACCAGTGCACCGCTTGGCTTGAGAGGGGGCCCAGGTAACTCTGACCATTCAGTAATGAGATGAACAGCTATTACTGCTTAACTTGTGGGTTTGGGTCTGTATTACTCGTGCACAACCATCAGTTCCAGGTGATCCGGGAAGGTGGGGGACTCTGACCATTCGATGAGGAGGCAGATGGCCATATTTCCTCAGTTTCTGGGTTAGGGTCTGTATTACTCATGTGCAGCCAGTACCGTCTGAGTGATCCGGGCGAGCAGGGAACTTTGACGATTTGGCAAGGAGCCGGATGGCCATATTTGCTCAGCTTGTGGATTAGGGTCTATTACCCACACTTGGCCAGAGGCTGGCCGGACACCAACTGATTTTTTGAATTAGCAGGCCACACAACTGGCGATACTGGAAATTTTATGTTTGGAAATAAATCCGGATATGGATATAATAGAGCCAAGGATTAATGTTTGGATACGGAATATGCTGGATACGGTTCATCCGGATAATCGAGTGATTACTGTACTTAAGAGACACAGGTGCTTCACAGGTACTAATGTTGAAGGGAATAGTTAATGTAGCTGACCCTAATTAACCACTTAACCACAGGCCGTCAGTTGGGTGCCTCTATTTTCTTTTTAATTAGCCGGGACCTTCAAAACATAAATATATAAGAAAAAATGTAGAAGAGTCCCGAGTGCTATTTATATCACTCAGGCTAATTTGGGCCTATATTTTATAAAAATAAGTCAGAGCGCCAATTGCCCACTGGCTGGAAGTGCCACGACCACCTCACACAACCCCGAAGTTTAAGGGTTAATAGGTTTTGTTAACCCACCGAGCCCCACCGACGTACGATGCACATCACTACTTTTTTCCACGGACAGACCCACTGACATGTATCGTACGTCACTCAATTGCAAGGCCCATCGTGTGCACATTTTTCAACATTCGCAGGTGATTTTTGGTAGGCATATGTGGGAGACTTTCCTCTACCTGCTGTCAAGCGAGGATACTGCCTGGCTCCACCTGACCCCCCTTTCCCCCCACACTGGGCAATTCACCTGTTAGTAGTAACCTGACCAGTAAAGATATGTTGCCCCACAGTCTCTCCAATGACGAAATTCACGGTGAAAGTGATTCCTGAGGTGGAGGACAAAGAAACAAACAGAAGTGATGAGGTGGTAATGTTGTAAAGGAAGGTGCCATATGCTGGGGTTTTGGGTAAGTGAACAATGCTTTTATCACCTATATTATTGTGTGAAAACCAATACAGACTTGTACTACACATAAATTCGTACCAAATAAATAAATAAATATGTAATTTAAAGTGGCTTGAATTAGTTCACCCATCCATAGTTCGTTTTCTTTAGCCAGGTACCCTGATAAAGAAGGAAAATGTAATGCTGAATGACACCTGAATCAACATTTTTAAGCTCAGGAGTGTGATTTCTCTATGAATTTTCGATGTTTCTCACCACAAACTGAGGTTTGAGCCAAAAAAGGTTGATATTAGGTCGGGTTCTGAGGGTGTGTTTCGTAAAAAAATCGGTCGGGACTGGGGGGGGATAAAGAGTCTAGTTGTAGTATCTGTTCCCCTAGTTCAGGTGAAGCTCCAGTCAGAGTTAGTTACTGGTTCAGTGCATGCTGGTGTTATTGACCAGCTACCTGTACAAGGGGTCACTTTCATTTTGGGTAATGACTTAATTGGGGGGACAAGTAAGTGCTGTTCCCTGCTTGTAAAAAAAAATCCCCTGAGTGAGGATAGGACTAAAGAGCTGGAAGTTGTATGTCTTAAGTTGTTTCCCACATGTGGTGTTACTAAGGCTATGACAGTGAAGGCCAGCCGTGATAATGTTGACAGTAATGGCAATGGCAATGCTGCTGATAATATTGGGCTTGGCATTACCTTCTTTGCCCAGTTGACTGACCCTGAGGTTGATGATTCTCCCCAGACTAATGTAAGTGCAAGGTTAGCTGACATACAAAGATCAGTTCCACAGAATGCCCCTCTAACTGACTCAGAAGTTAGGGAAGATTAATGTAAGTCTGAACTGTCAGAGTGTTATTATTTAGGTCATATAACTTGTTAATGCAAAGATAGTGACCTCCCAGTGTTGCTTATGATGACAAGTGGGAGAAAGTGCATCAGGTGGTGGTTCCAAAACCCTATGGGCAAAAATTATGTCCACTGCTCATGTCGTCTTTGGCAGGTCACTTGGGGGTGGGGAAGACTCACTCCCGCATCTAGCAGCATTATTACTGGCCTGGAATTCGTTGCGATGTCTCCCAGTTTTGCAGGTCATGCCACACCTGCCACCTAGTCAGTAAGGGCAATAAGCCCATCCCTGCAGTTCCCCTGGCTCCTCTACCTGTGTTTGATGTCCCATTCACTAAAATCCTTGTGGACATTGTTGGCCCAATGTCTAAAACCTCCTCAGGCAACCAGTACAGTATATCCTCATGATGTTAGACATGGCCACTGGATATCATGAAACCATTCCCTTAAGAAACAGGTCAGCTAAATTGGTTGTAAGAGATGTTGATTTTAGTCTCCCAGTGGAAGTTCAGTCAGATCATGGCAGTAATTTCAACTCTAGACTCTTCAGATAAACCCTTCAGGAGTTAGGAATCTCCCACATCAATTCATCAACTTATCATCCTCAGAGTCAGTGCATTAGAGAGGAATCATCACATTTTGAAGAGTATGTTTAGAAAGGTGTGTGTTAATGAAAAGGAATGGGACAAGTGTTTGCCTTTCCTATTTTTCACAACCAGAGAGACCCAAGTGAGTCCTTGGGCTACTCCCCATTTCAGTTAATATTTGGCCATGAAGTAAGAGGTCCACTAAAACTACTTAAAGAACAATGGCTCAAGGATGATGACCAAATTAACCTGCTAGAGTATGTGTCAAAGTTCAGAAACTGGTTTATAGTATGGAAGCGGCCAGGGCAAACTTGGAGTCACCTCAGGAAAAGATGAAGAGGTAGTATGACCACTCCAACAAAGTCAGGGAGTGTTTCACTCAGATCAAGTTCTGGTCTTGCTTCCCATTCATGGTCAGCCTCTGCAGGCAAGTTTTACAGGCCCTTATGTAGTACAGAAGAGGGTAGGTGAAGTAAGTTATGTCATCTTAACCCCAGACCGGAGGGAGGGACGAAGGTTGTGTCATGTGATTATGTTGAGGAAGTACCACAGGCAGGACGTGGACCCCCCTAGTGCTGCATGTGTGGTGTCGGCTATTGAGTTCACGGAGAACGCAGGTTGCCCATTGACTTTGGACCAGATGACTAGCTGGAGAAAGAACCAGGTGGCATGGAATACAATAACCGATAAACTCTCCCATTTGATAGTAGAACGATGTGTCAAAGCTTGTTACGCTTGTTACCCCTCTCAGGATGTTTCCTACATCTTCCAGGACATGCCAGGACAGACAGAAGCAGCACAGCATGACATGGATGTTGGAAACTCCAGCCCTGTAAAGCAGTCGCCCTACTGTGCTTGTCCTCAGAAGCAGTCCATCATCCCAAGAAGGACTGGCCTACATGGAGCAGCGCAGGGGTTAACTGAGCCCTGTCAGAGCAAGTGGTGCTCCTTGATTATAGTGGTCCCAAAACCCGGTGGGTCATATCGTTTTTGTATTGACTGACACCCACCCACTTCCTTGAGTGGATAACTGTGTAGATGCTATAGGAAGTGCAAAGTTTATAACTAAATTAGATTTGATGAAGGGATATTGACAAGTCCAACTTACAGGAAGGGCCCAAGAAATTTCCTGTTTTGTGGTCGGTGGCAAAAACTCTAAATGTAAAGTCATGCCCTACGGTATGAAGAATGCCCCTGCCACCTTCCAGAGGATGATGAATGATCTCACAAGGGATCTTAGGGGATGTGTCACTTATATAATGTGGTTGTTTTCAGTAACTCCTGGGAGGAACACTTGAACCAAATAGATGCTTTGCTGTTGTGACTGTCCTCAGCTAATTTAGTAATTAACTAAATGTGAATTTGTAAAGGATAAAGTACAGTACCTAGGCTATATGGTAGGATTAGGCCAAGTGAGCCCACCTGATGTTAAAGTTCATGCCATCGTCAACTCCTCCCAACCTAAAAATAAGAGTTGCACCCATTCTTGGGTATGGTAGGGTACTATATATGTTTTGTCCTGAACTTCACTGATCTTGCAGCCTCCCTCACTGATTTATTAAGGAGTCATGTATGAGTGGAAGTATGATTGTGTGGACATCTATTCTAAAGTCAGAGCCATTTTATCACATCACCCTGTGCTACAGGCTCCAAATTTTGATTCTTTAACCCCTTAACCATGGGGTTGACGGATGCAGTTCTTGCGCATCCCGCGGGGGAAATTTGTGCTCCGACTGACTTTTTAAAAATATTTGCCAAAAATCAGTTATTAGTCCTAGATTGTTATAATAACACATGCATATGGCACATACCTTCAGCTTTCTCCTGGGATGTTTGTTGAGCCTTCTTCAACTACCGTAGAACTTGTGGAGACTTCTGAAGTTGGGTAACGAAGTCTCCATTTTACACTTGCCGACATCCCGTAATATATATATATATATATTTTTTATGTGTCCGACTCTGGGCATAGGCTTTACAGCCGGCTATCAAGGCCCAGCCGTCCTCCTACATACCATACACCTCTACATGTCACCACTTCGGCGCTAACACCCACCGTCCATATTGAATACATGCTAGGGCTGTCTCATACAGGACTGATGTATTGGTATTATCGGGGTTATTTTTATGACATGTCGGCGGGTCTTCTGGCAGATCAGTAAAGCCTGATTTAATGAAATTCAAATCCTTAAACTGTTTCCTGCCCCAGCGAGGATTCGAACCTGGGTCCCTCGGGACTGCAAGCCAACTCTCTACCGATCGAGCTACCGCCTCCCCTTACCACAGCTTGATATTATCACTAGAAACACTATTCGATAATTTTCAAGTAGTTTGGAATCCATACTACAAAACAAAAACACCGTGAAAGCAATGTAAATTACGAGCGCGTACGAGCTTCCCATCCGCCTCCCACACGCACTCAATCGCTGCTGGTATTCTGTCATTTATTATTCACAAACACACTCACACTTTATATTCCTAGTAATTTATTATACTTATATATATCTACAGTATTTATCAATAAGTTTCCTTCAGTAATAGTAGTTTATTTTCACTCCAGGCATTCACTTTCTCATTCAGTAACCTACGTAAAGAGTGAAGTTTTCATTTTCACTGTCATTACTCCAAGTATCAGTCACTATCCATCACTATCACTAATAATGCAGCTAGTTCATGTCAACAGCAGAGTCACTTAGTCCTTTACCGCTTCCCACATGATGTTTAGTAGGGGCAGAGGTCACAGGGCCTTTTACAATGGGCGCAGAAGCGGCGGAAATGGAGGGGCGCGACTGCGACGTGATTCCACCTTGAAGGACGATAGTGAACTGAATGATGTGCGCATCTGGGTAGCCAAGGGTTGAAAATGTCAGCTGCTAATGTATATGCTATGAAATAATTTGTAGGAAATCTAGACAATACATAATAAATCAGGTACAGTAGTTCCAGGTGAATGTAAATATCACTCAGGCTTCTCCCTTCCTTTCTTATCTTCCCACTATCTGACGTAATAGAGCCAAAGGCATGACCGGAAAGTGGTCTTGTCTGGATAGTGGCCCTGAAGCTCCCGCATTGGTCATTCAAGAACCTAACCTAATCTAAATCAGAAAACCACCTATCTACCTCCCTACCGGACATGCATAGCACTTACTGAAGTCCTCTTTCATATAAATAATGCACACAAAGCATGAATTAATTGAATTTTAACCAAAAAAATTATGATTTTGAGGTTAGTATAGGTGTTCACAACTTGCTAGCACAGTGTAAGTATAGGACATGGAAATCACTATGAAAATCACCCTTTCTCACTTCTTATGTACTAATATAATGAACACAAAGCATGAATTCATTTAATTTTAACTCAAAAAGGATGAATTTGAGGTAAGTAAGGCATAGGTGTTCACTGAGTTGACAGCTTAGTGTAAGTATCGGACATGGCACCCACTATGAAAATCATAATTTCTCACATTTTATGCACTAAAATATGGGATACAAAGCATCAAATAAATAAACTGTTACCAGAAAAATGATCACTAAGAGTTAGGTATGGCAAAAGTGTTCACCAGAATACAGCATGCTGAAAGTAAGTATCGGACATGAAAATCACTGGCGTTCACCTTTTTCACAGTTTGTGAACTAAAATCATGAACACAAAAGATGAATTCATTACATTTTAACCCAAAAAGGATGAATTTGAGGTAAGTTAGGCACAGGTGTTCACTGAGTTGGCAGCTTAGTGTAATTACCAGACATGAAAATCACTGGCATTCACCTTGTTCACAGCTTGTGCACTTTAATACTAGTGGTAACAATGCATGAAAAAATAAATTGATAACAGGAATTTATGATTTACATTTATGGGAATTTTTTACCACTTTACAGCATGCTGAAAAAAGGTTAGACAAAAAAATCATTATGGAAATCATCTTTCACACAGACTATGTATGAGATTAATGATATGGGAAGAACAAAACAAGGATTTTTGATGAAGTTAGGGTACTTACGAGAATGCTGCCGTCGTCCTGATGTATAACCCACTCCGTCCTCCCAGACTCTGACAATAATAAAGGAGCACCTGAGGCACCTCCAGAAATTCATAGAATCCTTGGCACTTCCACTGCACTTTACACTCACCAGCACTCCCCACAACGTTTCCCTTCCCATAACACTAACAATCTTGCATCACATCACTTCAGTGCACTGCACGTCACTTCACATCACTGTAAATTCCCGTGCGGTCTAGTGGCGAGTCCTTGATACTTAGTCGCTGTCAGAGTCCAAGAGGAGCTGACGGAGGCGGCGGCCTAGGGGCTCGTGGGTGGGACGTGGTGACACACTACCCACCGCAGAGGACTGAAGACAGCCGCAAACTCACATCCAGTGGTGACTCCACCGTGGCCGATGTGCTGGGCTGTGGCTCGGAGCTTGAAGGCCTGTCTTGGTGAGGCAATGGTGTGGAGCGAGGGCTGAGCATGGCGGGGGTGATGGGCCTGAAAAAGACGTCAATGGTTGATTGACGCAAACAACGACGATTCTGACAATTAATTATGTGCTGCCTGAAAGCTTGCACTTCCTCCACAAGTCCTAAGGGCCCCATCTCCCTGTCGCAGTCCGGGTGTTCTAGGAAGTCCAGGACGAACTCCACATATTCCCAGAGTGCGCTCAGCTTGGGGATGGCTGGAGTAGTGACGAGCCATGAGGAGTCCGCATCATCGTTGCTGTCCTCGTCGGAATTTTCCTGCTGGGTACTCGTACCGGCAACAGATGCGATCTCGATGTCAGACATGATCTGATACCCAGGATTGCCCTCGTCATCATCCAACCACTCACGCACTTCGTCGACATCCACATTGTCTCCACTCACACGAAGTCTTGCATGGAAGTCATCCACCTCAAAACCTAGAAAATCATTCACCTCGTCAGTTCCATGAAGCAGACGAGACCAATCATTTTCTAGAGTCTTTTGACAAAGACTTCCTTCCATGCACTGGCCCAGTTGTAGAGAGCAGACTTGAGGTTGTAGCGGCGAAGGGGTTCCACAGTCTGATGTCCTTGCGTGTCTCGTCCTTCCCTATGCTCATCCTTGTCCTCGAAGACAACCATCACCTCGTCCAAAAACCTCCGTCGGTACAGCCTCTTTGTTGCCACAATCACTCCCTTGTCCATTGGTTGGATGAAAGCAGTCGAATTAGGTGGCAAAAACAGACACCTAATGCGGCCATTCTCAGCCACCAACTCCTTCTCAGACGGATGTGTAGGTGCATTGTCTAGAATCAGGAAGGCTTTTACCTGGCTGCGTGGGATTTTCAGTGTCTCCGTCTGATAATCAATGACCTCCTTCACAAAGTGTTGGTGAAACCAATCTCTGAAGATTTTGGTTGTGAACCAAGCCTTCAGAGAATGATACCACATGACAGGAAGGACATCCATTAACCCACAAAGGCACTGAGGCTGCTTTGCACGTCCAACAATAACGGGCTTGAGGCGGTGCATGCCGTTAGCATTGGTGCAGCACAAAGCAGACACACGTTGCTTGGAAAGCTTGTGGCCAGGTATACGCTTGTTTGTGGGCACTGAACGATAGAATAGTCCAGTTTCGTCAGCGTTGTAGACTTGACCGAGAGTGAGGCCCTCCCTGTCAATCAAGCCCTTCACCTTCTGCCGAAACTCTTCTATTCCCTCGTCGTTGGCGTCCAGAGCTTCACCATGGGCAGTACAACTGATAAGTCCGTGCCGTAACCGCGAAGAGCCAACCTTCAGATGCCTTGAAGTCTGGGGTGTCGTGAAGCCTTGCGAATTTTTCGGCAGCAGCTTTCAGCTCCATTCCACATACCAACACACCAGCAGCACGTTGTTGTCGAAGCCAGATGAGCGTGGAATGGTCAATGCCTGCATACTTAGGAGTAAACATAATTTTCCTCTCCACGTTTCGTCTGGTTTTCGAAGCGAAGTCAGCCGTGTACTGGTGGAGTTTGTCTCGGGACCTCTTGATATCAAACAAAGTAGAGAGAGAGAGGTTGAATTCACGTAGGATCCGTGATGTCGGCCACCCGGCGTCCACCTTCCCCAATATCTCCTGCTTCTTCTCCAGAGTCAACACCACTCTCTTCCTCTTCTCAGGCAGTGGGGCCATCATCACACACATGATGAAGAAGGTGCAGAGCAGCAGCAAACCCTGCAGGAGGTAGGGGATCACCACAAAAGCAACCACTTGAGGAGCCATGATGACAGCGTTTTCACAAACCGACAGCTGAGCGGGATATGAGAGGAGAGCGGGCAGAGGCGGGCGGCGCGAAAACACAGCTGGTCGGCGTTGACGCGGTAAAAAAAAAATAAGATTTTTTCTGGGTTTTTGGAATTTTTGAGTATTTTGAGCTTCGGCCATCAGCCTACAATGTCTGAACAGTGAGGTAACCGGATAGTGGTCGTCTGGAAAGTAAAGAGATTACTGTATTTATATTACGAAAATAGGTCATACGGCATATTTCAAGGGGTAAAATGCCGGGGAAATTAGCGAACGAGTGCACGTGGGATGCTGCCAAGTGATAATTAGCCAATTCCAGGTGTATGGCACTATCAATTACCTTATTTTTTTTATATATATATATCATTTTGTAAAAGGATAGGGCATAAGGCTCATTTCAATGGAAGAAATCAGTAGAAAAATCCGGGGAAGATTTGCGTAGCACAGAGCGGCTGAGCAGACACGAGAAGGTAATGGAGGGGAGGTAGGGAGGGGAGTCTAAAATGGGGGAAAATGGCTAAATTGTCAACAATGGATGGGAGTACTGATGACATTAGCAGCCCTGACTATTGCTGGACACTGGACTGATAGATGATACAATTCACCACTTGAAAGCCCAGGTGAATTCAAAACAACACAAAATCACAAAAGTGACGCCCCGCGGTTTGATCCATTGCGACCGAGCGTCACCACAGTGACAACCCGTAGTTACGGGGTTAAATCACTCTGCCGTATGTTGGGAAAGGAGGTCCAGATAATGATGATGATGACAAATCAGCTGTTGATGCCAGTGGCCTAAGGGCAGGCACAGTTTTGCTCCTGAATAATCATCAAGGTTTTGAGATGCCTGTGTTATTTTAGCAAAAAATTCAATAAGGCCCAGAAAAATTATTCAGTTATTGAGAAAGAACTCCTTGCACTTATACTTGCTCTGCAACACTTTTCAATTTATGGTCCAGGGTTAGGTAATGTGGTGGTATGCATTAATCACCGCCCTCCAAAATTTTTTTCCCCACTTAAAGACAAACATTTCATACTGACCCACTGGGCCCCATTTCTCCAAGAATACTCTCTAAATGTTCCAAATGTAAAAGAGATTACTAACATTCTAGCAGATTACCTGTCCAGGATTTAACTTTGGACAATACCCAGAAATTTCCCCTTGGTAAATTTTTTTCCTCAGGAAGGGAGGTGTCACTGGTGTGGTTACCCAGTGGAGTGGAGATGGAGCAAGTGGAAATGACTGGAAGTGGAAGAGGTGAACATAAAGTAGGAAGATAAGACAAGTGACCATGAATACTAAATCATTTTTTCAAGTGTCTGTGCTTAACTCTCTCGGGTTTCCTTATCTGCCGAGTTGGAGAAATTATGGTTTCACTAATTATCTGCTATTTTAGGCAGCTGTCAGAAAGGCTTAAAGATCACTAAAGCATTTTTGTTTATACAGTAAAACGTCGATATAACGGACTTCAATAGACCGGAATTCGCTTTTATCGGACTTGAGGAGCTACCAGACTAAACTCCTATATATCGGAAAAAGTCCGATAAAGCCAGAAAGCAGTCCGGACTGCCTGACCACTTCAGCTATGTTCACCACAATAAGACAAGTAAAAGACATGTTTTTCAGTGCACAGTACAGAATTATTATACCATTTGATTAATGTAGTGAAGGTATAACACAGTACAATACTGCAATGGTGGTGAAAACCACTGATGCAATCCGGACTAATGTCTGATATATCGGAAAAAGTCCGGATTAGCAGGGGTAAGTCCGGATGTCGCTTTTATCGGAATTTCGCATTTTTCAGACTGGCTTGGGCCCCAATTAGTCCGTTATAGTGAGGTCTTACTGTATTCTGTTTCTGGGCAAAATAACACTGCAATTTCCCATATACTACTGTAAGAAGAGCCAGTGAGAGTGTTCATCAAAGACTGACCAGCTCCACCTTCTTAACTATTTTTTTTTTTAATGAAAAAAAAGAAGGAACCAAAGGCCAGGAGCCCACAAACCATTCCTTCCAAGAAAAAAACAAAAACAATACAAAAGAGAGCTAAATTCAAGATCCGTTCAATTCATTTCGAGATGCCTGGACACACTGCATTTGAAAGACTGGAGATCATTGGCTAGAGTGGGATGTGTTAGCTTGTGACTGATAATTACAGCTGCCTTTGTTTGTGACAGGCTGTATTTTGCACTTAAGATGGATTATTGGCTTGTTAATTCTAGGAGGCAGAGTAAACTACTATATTGTATAATGTGTGCAGAACTAGCGAGACACATTTTGGACACAATTGTACACGGTTTTCACTTGACACATTCAGGATGCATTTCCTACTAAACTCAGTGCATCACTAGACACATCTGTGCAGACATACTTGTTCACTTTCATTACAAAACACAAAGACTGTGCACCATTTCCTCTTTTTGGTTCACCTCTCCATATAATACTGGTGTGGATTATAATACTGTATTACCAAGTTCTCCTAGTTCCTCAGGCTGTGAGCTCGTAGCTTCCACTTACTGTAATCTGGTTAGCAAGAAAATAACTCATTCTTATATCTGTTTTGTGAGTTTATAAGGATCCCCGTTTGTAAATAAATCCTGGTTGTTTCTGTGTGTATGGTATGTTACAGTGTAAAGGAAAGTTAGTTTTCTTGTGAATTTTACGCTGCCCATTGGTGACTACTACAAGGTTAAGAGTGCACTATAATATATACTCATAACAGTACTTGTGCAATGCCATAATTTAAAGGGTAATTTAAGTATAATTTATGTTAGTATAAGTATTGTATAAGTTAATATAAGTGTAGTATGTTAGTATGAGTGTAGTATAAGTTAGTATAAAGTGTAATGTAAGTGTAACCTTGAATCTCTAAATATGTTTTATCTGCATTATGTAGGGGTTAATCCCGGGAATTTACTCAGCTGTGGGAATTTATATTCTTGCAATTATTGATCCCTATTATATTTAATCTGTCTGGTATTAATCTCAGTGTGAAGAAGAATTTATCTTTCAGTTCCCAGTAATTCATAGTCTGTAAAGTAATCTATGTTTAATTTGATCTAATTATCTTGTTTCTTTTTATTGTATCACATTGTGTGTGTCTGGGTTGACTGCCGAAATGTTGAAGGCCTCAGGAGATATTGGGGTGAGGTTAGTCACTGACCTGATAAATAGGATTATATATGAGTGTGTTGTCCCAGATGATTGGCTGAAAAGTGTAATTGTAAATGTGTACAAAGGGAAGGGTGATGCCCTGGAAAGGGGAAATTACAGAGGTATAAAGCTCTTAGATCAGATAATGAAAGTAATGGAGAGAGTTCTAGAAGGTATGATTAGAGAAAGAGTGAATATCAATGAGATGCAGTTTGGGTTTATGCCAGGCAGGGGGACCACTGATGCCATATTCATTGTTCGACAGCTTCAGGAAAAATATATTGGAAAGAAAAGGGAATTGTATTTTGTTTTTGTTGATTTGGAAAAGGCCTTTGACAGAGTCCCTAGAGAGGTGGTGAAGTGGGCAATGAGAAAGCTAGGGTTGGAAGAGTGGCTGGTTAGGGTGGTTATGGCCATGTACGTGGGTGCTCACACTCAGGTAAGGGTGAATGGAGCTTTGAGTGATGAGTTTCCCGTGAATGTTGGTGTGCATCAGGGGTCAGTTTTGAGTCCCTTGTTGTTTATCATGGTGCTTGAAGCCCTCTCACGTGACTTCAGAGATGGACTCCCATGGGAGATGTTGTATGCTGATGATTTGGTGCTGATTGCTGAGAATGAAGGGGAGGCTGAGGAAAGATTTAAGAAGTGGAGAGATGGTATGGGGCACAAGGGCTTAAGGGTAAATGCAGATAAAACAAAAGTGATGATATCTAGGGTTGGTGGCGGTACAATCAGAGGAGAGGGAGAGTGGCCATGTGCAGTTTGCCACAAAGGTGTGGGAAGTAATTCCATCTTGTGCAGTGTCTGTGATAAGTGGGTGCACAAGAGATGTAGTGGTATTAGAGGTAGACTGCGAGATAATGCTGATTTCATGTGTGCGGTGTGTCGGGGAGAGCAGGAGGAGATTGTTAGGCGTGAGAGGGTTGAACTTGCAGGTGAGTCTCTTGAGTGTGTGGAGGAGTTTTGTTATTTGGGAGACATGTTAGGTGCCGGAGGTGGGGCTGGAGTTAGCTCGGTTGCTAGAGTGAGAAGTGGTTGGAAGAAGTTCAGGGAGCTGTTGCCTCTCCTGACATTGAGAGGACTCTCCTTACGTGCTAAGGGGTCTTTGTATGCAGCATGTGTTAGGAGTGTGATGCTGTATGGTAGTGAGACCTGGGCAGTAAAGGAAGAAGATATTCGCAGGTTCAAACGTACAGAAATGACAATGATTAGGTGGATGTGCAGTGCGTCCCTGCGTGCAAGGCCTGGGGGGCCTGGGCTTACGATAGAAGAGTTGAGAGGTAGGATGGGACTGGAGTGTATTGGTGTTGTGATGAGGAGAGGCAGGCTGAGGTGGTTTGGACATGTGGAGAGGATGGGAGAGGATAATTGGGTACAGAGGGTGAGAGGTGTTAATATTGGGGGAGGGGTAGACCGAGAAAGACATGGGATGAGGTCATTAAATGTGACTTAAGGGTTAAGGGACTGAATAGGGAGGCTGCCAGAGATCGAGCAGCATGGAGAGCCGCCATTAGGTGACCAAGGCCGACACATGCAAGCATGTTGGAGCCTTCAAAAATGAGCGATGAGCGATGTTTAGAATTAGTAAATATTAGGTTAAGTTTTCAATGAGTTTAAGTCTATTTATTATTCCCTAAGGAGTTTTAATCGTGAGGCTGAGTGGCCCTCAAGGTGTGCTAATATCTGATTACTCACACGCTCTTTAAAAGTACACGCTTCCCTAGTTTTCTTATTCGCAAGGCCCCAGAAGTCTTCTTCTTTCTCTCCTGGTGGAATAAATTCCCAGCATACGCTGGGTGGTGGCAGCCTACCCTTTAAAACTGTTTCATACGGTGAGTCAAAATTTCTTAGCATCACATTGTGTCATTAGCGGTGTGATATGTTATCTCTCATCATTTCGTAAGAGTTAAAAATTTCTATCATTATACTAGTGACTGAAGCGGCGGATTTGTTAGACTGGATTCAATAAAATTTCTCATCATTTCATAAGAGCCAAAATTTTGAGCTCTACACCTGTACTAAGGGGAAGTATCACCATTTCAGTAAAATCTGTTCAAATTCGTTAGTTGTAATGCACAAGATGATCCATCAAGGGCAAAAGTGGATATCCCATTGTTGCACTCTCAAATGCAACTTTTAGGCAAAGTTTGAAGACATTTCATAACATTACCAATTAACCAGCGGTGTGTGAAAAATTGCCTTCCTATTCACATGCTGGACTAACACTCTCTCTAGTGTGTAGCTAAACTTTACCTGAGTCATGGTGGCGTCTGTCAGGCGATCTGGCAGTCATAACAGAAGAGCGTTTGGACGGAAGAGGAAGATTCTTCGGCCGAGATTGGTACTGCGCCAGGGCTTCTTTGACAGCCTCCTGACGCACCTCTGCAAAAGGTCCCCATATTAATACAAATCTATCTATTTATTTATCTATCTACAGTATATATATAAAATGCACATCTGCAGGATAAATGAACAACAAAATGGATGCAAGCTTCCATTAGTGAAAATGGAAAACACTATGATAGGGATTATTGGTAAGTTCCATAACTGTGTACCAGGAAATACATTTATGATACAAATTCCGCAGAAATAACAAATACAGGCGAGTCCCATCATAACGAGCACCTGCTATATGAGAAATCAATGATCTGAGATTGGGCAATTTAGACCCAAATTTGGAGAAGTGAACCTAACCCTATTTTTCCCATAAGTTATGTACTCTGTAATACAAGTTTCACATCCTTTTATTTTCCCCAAACCATTATATGAGTTTCCACTATCCAAGCAGTCCTTCATTATCATAACCCACTCGTGTAACAGGACCCGCCTATGGTACTAAATGAGATTTAACTTTTCACCTTTTACCTGAATGCTGCAGGCTATACCAACAGTGTGCTGTCACAAAGTGGTTAACTTAGTATAAACGGATAAGGAGAGTGCTATGTTATCATGCTAACTCCACTGTAATAATGCTTAATAGAAACTGCTGACCAACAGTTAAATAATAACTGTACATGCAGGTGCTCTTCAGGAAGTCTAGGTATAGTTAGAGACCAATATTTAAGCACAAAATCTTAACATTATCAAAACCAAATTCTGAATTCAGGAACAAGTGGTTCACCTCCTGAGCAAGACACATTGATAGCTACTTTCACAGGTGAAACTGTACTAGCTGTCATGTAGTCTAATGCCAAAGTCCATTCACTTCCCTTTGACCCCCCTTCACCATTGGAGCCATTTGCCTGAATCAGGAATAGGGGGCTAAAGTGCATATTATCACCCACAGATGGATAATAATATGTGCCTGTCTACCAACCAAGTGAGTATTAATCCAATGATTAGGGAAATGTAGGAGGGGTAAATGTACCTTTGCATTAGACTACACAGTGCAGGCTTCCAGTTTGATAACCTCCATATTCCTCCTACTTCTAAGGCTAAGCCCTCCATATTTCTCACAATCATAACATTTCGATACAGCTGATTATACCAATATTTTTCAAAGTAAAAATAAGGACCCCAAGATATATACTGCTACTCTTCCAAACATTTACAACTGCATGCAAACTCATAATGTCTATTCAATTTTTTAGTTTTTATTAAAAAAAAAGCAAGAGATTATATATTCAACCATTAATTTTAAAAATATAACTAAATATACATCCTGCAGTAAGACCATCATCCACTCACTTGATGTAGTATTGCCTACTTCTTTCTTCACCTTTATCACACTTTTTCTGTGTCTGCCCTCCTTTCTTCCTATTTCTCCCGTTTTTCCTGTTGTTCTTATTACTCTTCTTTGCTTTTCAGGTTATTTTACGTTGAGTGCCATGGCTAATGATTTCTTGTAGGTCAGGAAACCATTTATTGCGCTGGGTGGTAACCATAATAACCAACCAATACGTGTTCCCAACGTGTCAGCAAGTGGGTTGGCAGCGGGTTTATGCCCCTTCCTGTAAAATAACTCGGTCTGTCACCCCTTACGCGAGTAAGGCGTCTGGCTATATATGTGTACAATAACATTCGCAGTCGGTTACATACTGTAACTATCTGGTAGAACTTAACCACACGGGCGTGGCGATTATAACGGTCTTCTTACAAAGTCACGACCTTCAGGTGGAAATTTCAGTACAGTATGCAACACTGATTGTTACCTGAATATTTTATACTACAAAAAACGAAGTAGAAAACAGTGTTGCCAACACCGAGCTCTATAGTATGGAGCGGCTTTCCCAAAGTTAGCACCACGTAGTTTGTGTAACAGAGGCAGGGTGACCAGATTTCTCTAGCGGAAATATGCTAGACAGTAGCTGAAATTATGCTAGATTGGCAAAAATAATGCTAAATCTGTTGTTGCTCTTAATACGTTCGGTTTCTGTTATATTTTATGATTAATATAGTATTATTTCTACAGTATGCATTCGTATAATTATGAAAGAAGAACATTAACATAAATAATTACTCAGGTTCTAAAAGTTTATTTGACAAATATTTGTGCAACATAAGTTGAAACTCTTCCTACCACACTTCGCACTTAAGCACTGCAACCTACAGGAGGCACTGAAGCAGTAGAGAAATGATGGGCACTGAACCTGCCGCAGCCTGAACAGACGGCATCCACAGACTCAACTGAATAACTGACTTTAGTCAGCCACGGCGCCACCCTGGGTCCCTGGCCCAACGCCTGTGGACCTGTACAGTACACGTCTACCCTTCTCCAAAGCCCGTGATTTCCTGCTCTAGGTTCGTTAAAAGTATGGACTTTCACAGTTACCATTAATCATATTATATTAAACATGTATCCTGGTCTTCAGTCCAGAAACTACCGCTAGCCACGAGTGGTAAATTATTATAATCATGCTAAAAATTGTCCTAAGCTTATTAGATTATGCTAAAAATATGCTAGATTTGATAACATGCTAAATTTTATGCTAAACACAATTTTCTGGAAAAATATGCTAAAATTAGCATAATTATGCTAAATCTGGTCACCCTGAACAGCCGCCAAGGGCCCAGGGTGGCGCTGATGTTGTTTTATCCACACCACCGACGCCTTTTGAAATCACCCGGTGAATTCGGAAAATAAAGTGCCATGGTCCACTGCTTAGCTTATGTATGCAACAGCAAAACGGAAACAGCAAGCTAAGAACAGTGGATCCAATTGCATTACCATTGTGGAGGCGACCACTTGGTGGTGGCCAGAATCAGAATACAAACAAGATGAAGGAAGAGAAGAAGGGAAGGGCAGGAGGAAGTATTTGTTACAAGGAGGGTAGAAAAGTTACAAGAGGATGGAATAAAGGCTGAATAAAAAAGGGAACTGGAGGAACGACTGGGTAAATATAGATTGGAGCAGATGGGGGACGTGGAAGGTGTGTGAAAGGTATTCACAGAAGAAATCTGTGCAGCATGTGAGGTGGTGTGTGGGGTGAAGAGAAGATGCCCCAGGAATTGATGGAGTGTGTGGTGAAATGCTGAAGCATGGGGAAGAAATAGTAATTGAATGGACGTGGAAGGTGTGCAGATTGGCTTGGGAGGAGGGTAGAGTCCCGGAGGATTGGAAGTCAGGTATACTTATTCCTCTGTACAAAGGAAAAGGGGAAAAAGCAGTGTGTGGTAATCATAGGGGCATTTGCCTTCTCGGTGTAATAGGAAAAGTATATGGTAGGATACTTATTGACAGAGTTAGGGAAATTACTGAGGAATTAGTAGGAGAAGAACAAGGAGGTTTTAGGAAGGGAAGAGTTTGTGTAGACCAGATATTCATTCTTAGATCCTTAGTGGAAAAGTTTCTAGAGAAGGGCAAGAAGTTGTATGCAGCCTTCATGGATCTGGAGAAAGCATATGACAGGGTGGATAGACAAGGTTTGTGGAAGGTATTAAGAATATATGGAGTGGATGGGAAGTTGTTGAAGGCAGTGAAGAGTATGTATGAGGGTGCTAAGGCTGCAGTGCGTGTGGATGGCAAACTGAGTGAATCTTTCCATTTGAAGGTTGGATTGAAACAAGGATGTGTCATGTCTCCATGGTTGTTCAATCTGTATATGGATGGGGTTATAAAAGAGATACAAGGTCGGGCAGTGGATGTTGGAG
>JAGKTI010001938.1:48513-62338 GCA_018397915.1 Birgus latro | reverse complement strand
ATATATATGTATGTATAATTTTCATTAGCAGAATGACAAATTGAAATAAACACTTTCTTCAGTTAAACACCTGTATTATGGACTCCCAACAGCCACTTCGCCACTGCAGGGCAAATAGGTGTGAGACTATAACACATTGTAATGTTTCCCTCCGGATTCCTACACCCCAATCTACAGTACTGATAATGGGTGCATTAGTGATATATTGCAACTGTATATTGCACGTTGTCATTCTACATTGATTTCTCAACCATTGTTGCCGTGGGATATGTTAAGAAGGTTGGCTGAGACAGATTAAGTTAAAAAAAAAAAGTATATGAAGTGGGGGCAGGTGTAAGGGTTTTATGGTAAGACGGGGTAGAGGTAGCTTTAAATATCGAATGTTCGGGAAGTAGATAAGGCACAGGAAGTTGGTAAGTTTAGATAGATATGTTGTATGTTATATAGGGAGGGTAGAGAGGTTAGGAACGTACGATTTGATTAGGAAAGTTAGGGGAAGGAGATTAGGACGGCTGTAAAGATGAGGAATGTTAGGCTAGGATAAGCTGGGTGAAGTGGTGGTGGGCAGACAAGAGTGAGTGGGATGGACTGGATGGGTGGTGGGTAGTGGACATGGCGAGAGGAGTGAAATTACACTCACTGGAGAACAGAGTTATATGTGCGACGGTGCTGATGATATAAAGTTTTAAGTCAGAGATCTCTTGTTCAAATCCGATTCGGGGACGGAGAGACCAAATGGATGAAGTGGATTAGACGAGCTGTGACGATGGTGGATGGTGCGATGACAGGTGTGCTGCACCCAACGAAGATGGATGATGTAGGCTAGGCAATACTATAGAGGTTAACGCTTAAAAAATGTACTAAAACAACAAAAAGAACAGCAAAGCAAGCACGCGCCGCTCTCAGATACCTGTCGTCTTGCGAAGCACGTGAAGGATCGTTGAAGAAATGGGACTAAGGGATTGAGGTCAAGCTCATCTTTCACTTACAGCACAAGGAACTGAATAGTGTTGCTTCATGTAAAAGGACAAAATGTACCATAGCAAATAAGGCAATTGTTAAATGTATTGAAGCAATAATCTGCACATCTGTATAGACTGTTATCCAAATGCATTCTCCCTTTCTCTCTCTCTCACACACACACACACTCCGCCTAAATCCCTTATGCCTCCACCCACACCTGTTAACTTACTTCAAACCTCCTCCTCCTCTTTTTCCTCCTACTCTCTCTTTATATTTTCTTCGTCTTCTTTTTCTTCTTCCTTCTTTCACAGCCAATCTAGCTTTCAATTTCAGCTTCGGTCCCTTCTCTTTATTTCTCCCCCTCCAATGCTCTTTCTTTTACATCATCATCATCATCATCATCATCATCTCTCTCTCTCTCTCTCTCTCTCTCTCTCCAACATTATGGATTTTGTGCTAAGCATCCAAAATGAATGTGAAGGCGACAACGAGAACAAAAAAGTCAGTGAGAATGAATACGAGAGTCTATCTGTCTATAGCCAGACGCCATAATCCTGTAAGGGGTGATCGTTTGTCTATGAGTTAGTTGTTTAACGGCGAGGGGCACTAATCATCCGCCAACCCACTTGTTGACACGTAGGGAACACGTATGAGTTGGTTATATGGTTAGCACCCTGCGTTGTAAATGGTTTCCTGGCTTACAGAAAACTACATGTAAAGCCACCTGAAAAGGAAAGAAGAGCATAAAAAGTGACAGGAACGATGGAAGAAATAGGATGAGAGGAGGACAGACACAGAAAAAGAATGATGAATGTGAAGGAAGAAGTAGGCAATACTACATCGAGTGAGTGGATGATGGTAGCCACCACCTACCACTAATAAGGTAGTGTAGACCATTTAAAGAGTGTACAAGGTTTAACACAACAAATGGAGAGAGAAAGAGAGAGGGGGGGGAAGGAGGGGGGGATTCATATTAAAGAAAAAATAAAGATTATTAATAACCACAGTAAATCGCAGAGGAGGAGGCGTTGGGAAATTTTCAACGCCACTTAGAATATGATCCTTTGTACAGCGTAGGCAAAGAATTTATCCACGTATTTATTCACTAGTATTGCTATATCTGTTCCATCGTATCCCTTAACACCTTCGTTCCGGTCACATCCTTTTCATATTAACCCCGTCACTCCGGAGACACATTTTTTTCAGTTTCTTCTTGCTATCTGCTGACGATTTTATTTTAGCTTAAGATAGACCTCTCGAACTGGAGGCGTTACACCTAACCTTGATAAATCCGTTCAGTACGAGACGCCTTTCCTACGTTGAATAAAACTGTCTGATAGCAGGAAAACTAAACAAAAAAGGACGCCACCAGGGTCAAAGTGCAAACGAGGCAACCAAGCAGTATTGTTTAGCTTGAGGGAGATCTCATGCAGTCAGGGGTTAATGAAGGCTGTATCTCCTATAGGCCTACCTTCTTCTAAATCTCACGTAAGATAAATATAAAGGTCTGGTGGTAGCAATGCTAAAATGTAAAAGACGTTCCCTAGTTGAATGGATTTGCTTAACATTGTGAAAGAATGGCACGTAAGCAACGTAACGTAGCCTCAGCCAGCCTAGTAAAACCTACCGTCTAAGGCGGTATTGTGGGTCCTGCAGCTAAGGCAACAAAGAGAGCCAAAATGCCACAAACACACACCAGGACGATTATATTAGGAACTCAGAATAGCAGGCAGGTTTAGGAGGGTGCGTGGCAGAGTGAAGAAGATGTGTGGCAGTGAGAGAATTGGGTGGGCAGGGTGTGAGGAAGGACGAGGAGGATGTGAGGCAGGGTGAGAAGAGTCTGTCGCTGGGTAAGGGTGTCTGTGACAAGGTGAGGGTGTGTGTGACACGTGAGGGTGTGTATGGCAGGGTGAGCGTATGTATGGCAGGGTGAGGAGGGTGTGTGGCAGGATGAGGAGCGTGTGAGGCACGGCAGAGGAGGTATGATGACGAAGGGTCTGGTTCACCCTTCAAGGATGGCACTTGTCACGGTGCCAACCTCTCCCTCATTCACTCACCCTGTATCACATTCTTATTCACCTTTTATCACATTCTCACTCATTCTTTATCAAACTCTCACTTAAACTCACCCTGTTGCACACTCTGCTGAGTACTCACTCTCAATCACCCTGTACAACACTCTCCCGCACCCTGTAGCACACATTCTCTCTCACCCTGTATCACATTATTCACTCTCACTCAACCTGCATCTTGCTTACTCTCATTCACCCTGTATCATACACTCACTCTCACACTGTACCAGAATACAGTACTTAGTTCCACTCACCTTTTATCATGGCATTCCCTTTCACTTACCCTGGACCGCATTGAGCAATCCTACTCAACCAGTATCACACAATACTTACTTAATACTCACCCTCTATCACTCTTACTCGCCCTACATCACTGTTCCTCATCCTGTATCACCCTCACTCACCCTGTATCACGAACCCAGTCACTCTCGCTCATCCTGCATCACACACGTTGTACGTCGTGGCGACCATCATCCACTCACTTGATGTAGTGCTGCCTACCTTTTCCTTCACTTGTATCATTCTATGTTTCCGTCCGCCCTCCTCTCTTCCTGTTTCTCTCTCATCCTTCCTGTCACTTTTTATTATTTCATTTTCCACCTCACGTGACTCTACACAGTGATAAGCCTGGTGGTTTCCTGCAGCCCAGAAAACCATTTGAAGCGCTGGGTGATAACTATATAAGCAAATAACGGGGTGATATGGAGCCTACTGAGGTGCACCTGTTAACTGGGTGGAGACGCAAATGTGGCGTACATCCTGGAATGAAACCTCCACATTCTTCCCCTTGCCTTGCTGTGGCGAGGCGCTGTCTATAGCAAGAGAACATAAGTTTACTCCACGAGCGGGCCCTGGGGCTGGAGAGGTGGTTGCTTGCCTGCGGTTGATGGGTCTGCTCGGTCAGACAGACCAGGGTTAGTCAGCAGCAGCAGCAACTCATTCTCATTTGCTCTGTACCACACAAACACACACACAAACTCCCCCTCTCTATCTCTCTCTCCCTCCCTGTCACCCCGATTCACCCATTCATGACACAGTTTATTCTCCAAGGACGCACGTACGCCTCACCACGGCAACACATGATCAAGGTTTAAATGGTTCTTGCTTGTGACCTACATAACGCCCGCATGTTAGAGCGAGAGAGAGTCACCCATCCTCGCCATTATTTTACTAAAGGTCCGTGGAATAGTAGAAAAACACGAAAACAAGAATAATAATGATGTGGATATTGAATTAGAGGTGAAAGGCACAGAAAAAATCAGAGAAAGTAAAAGGTAACAGAAGAGAAACAGTGCCTGCCTATTTTTGCTCAGCTAGGGATGGGATGGGATGAGATGCCGATTGCCGATAATAAGGAAAGAAAAAGTATGAGTGGGAGCGGCAGCGTACCCAGTAAGAAGTGAGAGTATATAAGAAGGCCCGTCTACCATCATAACCTTTACTGTCCCATCAGGAACGTAGGGTCCCAAGGCTTGGCTACTTAGTCAAGACATTTAAAGGTAGTCGCCAGTAGTCCTGAGTTATCAAGGTCCAGTAAGGTTCAGTTACATCATATCAAGACCAGGCGGTGGTGTATGGAGGGGGACTGTAAGTTTTGAGATACTACGTCAGTGACACGTCACAAGAAGGCAAATATCTCAAACTCAGTCACAAAGTCTAATTTTCCTTCAGCTAACATTTAACCCAATCTGATTCATATTACTAATGCTTGGACATCTCAAAAATTATAATAATTTGGTATCTGATAAACATATATGGTCATGAATAAATAATAAACGATAAACTCGTATTAAACACCACTGCATTAACTCCTCACTCCGTTTTTTTTCTTTTTTGCTACCTCCAGACGACTATATACAATCTAAGAACTAGAGGAGTTAGATATAGCCTTCGTTAACTCCTTCACTACGGGGGTACTATAAGCTGAACAAGATCGTCGGGGAGCAGGAGTGAAATGTAAATAACGTACTTGGGGTGAAGTGATTAGACTTGGTGACATATATTATAAAATGAAATTTCCTGTACTCACCCACCGTAGCGCCAAGTTGGGGGACGGTGGGGAGGTGAAGTCTCTTGTAGGCAGCCTTTTCAAGAAAGGATGTCTTATTTCCCTCGCCAAAAAGTTGGAATGATTGCAAGATGAACTGAAAGGTAGAAAATCTGAGAGAAGGGGAGGATTGGGAAGTAAAGCGGATGAAGGAGGATTAGGAGTGGAGAGAAGGAGGGGAGAAAAGGGCGGTCGAGGAGCATAAAAACAAAAAAATGAACATATGAGGAGGGTTGATAGTTTATCTTGTAGCAAAGAGACTATACCACTCTTTTCTTGCTGAAAAATCAGTTACTGACATTACCGAAAACTTCAGAGATGACACACTGATTACAGGACACCAGTAACACGATCAACTAAGCTCTTAGTTTGATTTTGTCAGCACTAACACAGCCTTGTGCAATACCGCGAGCTGCAGATCGAGTGAAAAAAAAGCTCGGCCAGGTAGACAGAGATCAGCTGACCAACCAAAACATTAAAGATGGCGGAAGCTGCCTGGTCAAGCTATTCCAGTTCATTTGATAAAGTTTGAATGCTCGTGTTAACTAAACTCACATTTAACACATTAATAATCATTCTTATATGCGTGAAGATGATGATGATGATGGGAGGCATTATACATCGTCTTAGCTCAGAGATAGATGCTTCGTAACTTACCCGTTCATTGCTGTCTTACGAACAAACCTATAAACTAGTCACAATACCCAAAGAATCTTTAATGTTTCAATACTTACCACAATGAATTTGGTGATGTTTAACCTCCTCACAGGAGAGAAAAAAGTCCACTGCTGGACCACTTGTGGTATGGAGAGGAAGTGATCGCCATCTTTGTTTACAAAAAGGGGAGCGCGCTGACCGATCTACCTCGCCTGTTCGGCCGGCGGGTGAAAAAAGCTTGCACGCCGATCAATTCCGTCTACCAGCAGAGCGCTCTGTGGCACCCCGTGGCCTCAGCCGTGTAGACACAAGGCAGGTTACACGACGTCCACACGGTCTCAACGCTCCTTACTACCCACAGTATTACCAGAACATCATTCTCACCCTCAACCCTAAAAAAAACTTCATACTGTTTAGACCACATTTACAGTACACCTTCCACTTCAGGCGTATGTTGGTAGGCTTTATGATGATGATTCAGTGTCATTTACTCATAATTGCTCACGTATAAGAAAATCTATCTATAGCCAGACGCCTCAATCTCGTAAGTAGTGACAACAAACAAATCACCTTCATGTTGCCCTGTTCCCTGCCATTTCGCTGCCATCCCCCCAAATCACATACCCTTCTCTCACATATCTCTCTGCTCCATCTCTTCATCTCATATCTCATAATAAAGGGTACATTGAAAACTTACATTCGACACACCAGAGCAGTGGTGAAGTGGATTCGTGGTCATAGAACTTCAGTGTAAACATTCCACCCCACACTAACTGCTTGAAGAAAACCATACTACTGAGTAATTATAAAGCATTTGTTTACCGCGCGTAAAAACAAAAACCAAGTTGTGAGTTATATTTTGAAGAACTTTAATATTCCATTAAGCAAAAAGGTTGGTTGCCAGTGCACGACAATCACGCAGACTTGCGGAAGTGGTGATACTTCGATCATTGGACGGAGGAGTGAACCGGAACAGCGAACCTCTGCTCGGTTATCAGAGTGAATGTTTCGAGAGGACCACTCAGATTTCTTATTTTCCCTTAGTGCTTCGAATTTCCCAGAGCAGTTGATAGGATGTTGCATTTGTTTCCGCTCACGCTTTAATAGACAAGCAATTAATTTCACTCTGCGTTTTGACTCACGTGTAAGAAAATGCAAAACTACATAATACAGAGGTGTAATTTTTTTTCCCGATATTAAGCAACATATTGACAAACTGTGCGCTTTCGTATATCAAGGTTTCCAGCTCTGGAACAAACTGTTGACGGTCTCCTCGATCTAGGCTTGTTGAACCCTTAGCGACTCATGCCTAAAAGATTCGAATACTTGGCATTGTGGGAGAGTTTAGTGCGATTTAATTGATCCTTGCTTGCTCCTGATGTCACTTCAGAGTACTCCTGTCTATCTGTCTGTCTACCTGTCTCTGTCCACCTATCTTTTCTATCGGTTTTTTCATATTCCAGTCATTCTCACTCTCTTTTCATTTCCCTCTTCTTTCTCCTGATTCGGAGTAACTTCCACACACTCTACTTTTTCCTTCACCTTCCCCTTTCTCCACCAACCTGTCTCTCCTGCAAAAACTTCTCCCCTCCTTTCTTTCTTTTCTTTTTTTTTTTCCCCATCTTATTCTCTCTTTCCCCAACTTCCTTCTTCCTGTCCCTTCATGTTCCTGTTATTTTTTTCTATAATTACTTCTCCCACTTCCTCTCCTCTTCCTTCTTGCCATCTCTCCTCCAACTTCCTTTCCTCTCCTTTCTCTCCCTCTCTCCTCCAACCTGCCCTCCTCTCATTTCCCTTTTTCTTGCCTTATCCTTTCCCCACTTTCTTTTATATCATCCATTTTCACTTTCTCCCTCTCATCCTCCACTCTCTTATCCCTCCGTCTCTTTCCCTTCACTGTAATTTTTTTCTCTCCCTCATTTCCCTCTCATTCTTCCTCAACCCCCCCTCACTTTATTCTTTGTCTATCTCTTTTCTCTCATACTCATCCTTTCCACACTTTCCTTTTCTCTAATTCTTTCTCATATCGGTCTTCGCATTTCGTTTCTTCCATTCTCTTCTCCCTTATGCCTATCTCTCATCTCTTCTTTTCCCTGTCTCCTCTTCTCCCCTTTCATTTCCTCTCTTCTCTTCCCTTTCTTCCCTTCTTTCATCCTATTTTCTTCTCTTCCCGTCTTCTTTCCTTACCTTGCTCTTTCCCCCTTTTCCTCTCATCCTCAGTTTTCTCTGCCCATTCTCTCTCTCTCTCTCTCTCTCTCTCTCTCTCTCTCTCTCTTTCAGTCCGTTTCTCACTTTTTTTTCATTTCTTTCCTTCTTCCATTTTCTCCCCTGTTCCATATTTTCTTCCTAGTTTTCCTCTTCCCTTCTGTTTCTTCCTTCCTCATTTCTTTTCTCAACCATTTTCTCTCTCCCATCCCTCTCCATCTTCGTCCTGTCACTCCTCTCCTCTCTTTCCATCTGTGTCTCCTACTTGACTCTTCCTTCTTCTGTTTTCTCTGATGCCTTTTTCGCTCCTCCCTCCACGTTATTATGATCATCTCTTTTGCTCTTCTCTCTCGTCTCTCTCCACCATGTTCTCTTCTAAGTACCACATTCTTCTGTTTTCTCCCTTTTCTCTCCGTCCTTCTCCTTCTTCTTCCCGTCCTTCTCCCCCGTCTCTCCGTCCTTCTCCCTCTTCTCCCCGTCCTTCTCCCTCTTTCTCTCCTATGTCTCTTTTCATCGTTCGCACTTCTCTCCGCCCTCCCATTCCCTTCTCTTCTCTCCCCCTCATCCTTTACTCTCCCTCTCCGTTTATTTTCTTTTCCCCTTGCTCACCTTTTCCCTCTCACAACCATTCACTCACTTTTCCTTTCTTTATACTTCCTCTCCCCCTTTCTCCCTTTCCTTCCTCTTCCCTCTCTCTCCCTCTTCATATCCCTCCACCTCTTCCGTTTTTTCCCCCTTTCCCTTCTCCTCTCCCTCTCTTATCCCCTCCGCCTCCGTTCCTCTCCCCCTCACCTCCAACTCTGCCCCTCCCTTTCCTTTCCTTCCCCTCACATCCACCTCCACCCTTCCCTTCCCGCACCTCCTCACTCATAGCTAGGTGTCTAAAATTATCTGGGGGTGGCCACGAAGGCAGCCCGGACAGTTTTTGCTCCGGGCATGTGGGGAGAGGCGCCCCCCACCCACCCACACTGGCAGGGTGGAGGGGGGCGGGGACTGGGGCTGGGTGAGTGAAAGGTGGGGTGGGTGGGATATGAGTGGATGTGATTTGTGGTTACTGAGATATGAGTGAGCAAAGGGAAGGGTGTGATTGGGTGAGGGATGAGTTGGGTATGAGATGGGTGGGTGAGGGATGGGATTGGTATGGGATGTGTGGGTGAGGGGTGGGATGGGAAAGGGATGGGGTGAGGGGTTTAATGGGTCAGGTGTGGGTGAAGAGTTTCGTGGGTAGAGTATGGGTGGGTGAGGGTTGAGGCTGTAGAGGAGTGGGTGAAGGGTTTGGTGGGTAGGATAAGGACTGATCTGGTGAAAGGTGGATGAGGGAAGGGATGGCAGGGGTATTTGAAGCCTATAGTGAGGGGTGGTATGGGCAGTTGAAACGTGGGTGGGTAAGGGGTGGATAGGGTATAAGCGGGTGAGGATTAGTTATTGGCTGGTGGGTAATAGGTGAAGTGGGTAAGGGGTGGTACGGGTGGATGAAGAATGGGGTGGGTAGGGTATAGGTGGGTGAGGGGAGGTGTGTGACCTAATGAGAGTGGGGTATATAATGAAAATGTAAATGGATTAAATGACAATTAAAGGATTGACGAGACTGACGTTGAACGAGTGTGGGTGGAGGAATGGGTGGAGTAAGAGTAATAGTGGGTGTACGGGGGAGTGTGTTATGTACAGGGCGTCTATGGCCGAATTAAGTGGGTGAACTGCGTCTTGAAGGTGGAAAAGTGGTTTGGGAATCATGACTGGCATGGTGGGGATGGGGTGAAAAGTGGAGCAATGAGATAAATGTCTGGTGGACGATCATAGTAAGTGGAGAGTGTTCGTAAGAGGGAGATTGTTAGTAAAAAAGAGTGGGTTGGTAGGATTGAAAGTCTGGGTAGTGTGTAGAATGAGATGATCAGAGTAAATAGAAAATGTGGGAAAGTTGGAAAGTGTCAGTAGTGAGTATAGGAGTAGAATGAGTGTTTGGTGAGTATTTAGAATGAGTGTAAGAGAAAGGGGTGGGAGGGGAGAGTTGGTGAGCGGGAGAGTGTGGATGATATGCAGATAATGGGATGAATTTTAATAGTATAGTTGATCTGAACGGTGTGGGTAGGCTGAAGTGAGTGGGTAGGATGGAGTACTTGAAAGCATTTGTGGAATAGAGAGTGTGAGTTGTGTTTAGTGTGGGTAGATTTAGAGTGCAAGTGATGTGAACAATGTAGGTAGGTTGTGGTTGGTGGGTAGGGTGGAGTGTGGATGTGTTTGTGTGGCTGTGGGTTGGAGGGACGGAAGAAGTTTGAAGAGTGTTGGGCAATGTGTGCGGTAGTACTGTGGGTGGGTTTTAGAGTGTGGATAAACCAAAGAGTGTGGGTAATTGCAGAGGATCGATAGCGTAGAGGGTGGATGTATGTAGAATGGAGGGGGGGGGAGTTTGAGTGCGACTAGGGACGTGGTGGTTAAACTATAAAAAAAAAAAAAAATGAGATGAGGTGATATCGAAGAGGAAGGTTGAAAGGTTTGTGGGAGTGTGCCGCCAGGGAGTCAGGATGAAGATAGTTTTGAGTGAGGGCGCAGAGATGATAAGAGACTGCAGATAGTCAGAAGGGAAAACGAAATCACAAAATCCTGTACAAAATAGACTTGAATGCTAAATATCACTCATACATAATCTGAAAATATAACAGGCCTGAATATAAAATGGGAGAGACGGTGTGTGCGTATATAATTCAAAACTGGCTCCAGAGAGGGAAAACAACAGCAATAACAACAACAGAGTAAGCACGCGTCACACTCAGTATTAATTTCTCAAATAGGAGGAAAGGAGAATGAGAAGACAGAGGAGAAAATGGAGACAAAAAGTGAGTAGATATAAGAAGAATGAGAGGAAAGAGGATGTAGAGGAGAATGAAAGGGTGGAGATGAGGTTTTTTTTTTTCTTTCTTTTTTTTTGTAATGCAAGGAAGAAGGAACCAAAAGCCAGGAGCCCGCAAATTGTTCCCTCCAAGTAAAGCAAAAATAAGATAACAGCGTGAGATGATAGAGGCAAAGAAAGGGAGAGAACGGAAAGGGGAGGAAAATAGGACGACGGAGAGGAGAGTGAGAGGAGGAGGAAGTGGGGAGGAAATGAGAGAAGGGAGAGAGGACGGAGAGTAGAGGAGAGGAGGAGGAGGAGGACAAGCCGAAGAGAAGCGAGGGAAAGGATGGGTTGACGGTGGGTATAAATGTGATAGACGATGGACTGACATTGTGCGTGTATGTGTAAACAATCAGTCTGGGGTGCCCTGCTCTCACAACATACTCTAAATACACCCCACAGCCCAACGAACGACACACACACACACACACACACACACGATCTCTCTCTCATTCTCTCTCTCTCTCTCTCTCTCTCTCTCACCTTTCATGATGTTCCACTTTCTGATTTTTTGCTTCCTCTGTTATTTTCTTGATGCTGCACTGTTCATCCACAGAGCATCGGTATATCTTCACCAGACCATCACAATCCACCTACACGCTCCACAAAGCTTTTTTTTTCGTTCTCTCACTCTAGTTTCTGCTCCTCTTATGTCTTGTTGAAGCGAGAGTACAGGTTAGTGGGACCACACAATTGCCTCATATTTTACCTCCTCAAACACCATACGTATCTCTCCTTCCATGTCCACACACACCTTCACCCACACTCATAACTTTATTTACTTCCACATCCATCGTTGCGCCTAAACCCACATACCCACATCCACCTTCACCTACATCTGCGCAGTCTTCCACCTCCCCCCACCCCCCAATGCATATATCTTCCTCCACATACTACATCTTCACCTTCATCGGAACCGTTTCCGTGTTCCATAAGACCTTTCACTCTATTCTTACACCCCTCTTATAACCTTTATATTAATACACCCCTGACCCAGCCACATATCCCTTCCTTTACCTTTTCCTTATCCCTCCATCCCTTCATATTTATTTACTTTCCTCTCCCGCCAACTCTGGCCCCTCTGCACCCTCTTTCCCCTCCCCTGCCCATTCTTTTTCCCTTTCCCCTTCCTCTGTCTTTTCATCCCTCGATATCACTTCCTTTTCCTCCTTTTTTACTTTTGCTTGGACTAAATTTTCAACCTTTAACTCACCCACCCCATTTCTTCCATCTCCCCGTCCTAGTCATCTTCCCTTCCCATTCCCCTTCCTTCATTTCTACTTCTAATCATCTCCACGTCCTATGCCTTTATCTCTCCCACTCCTCCTTACCTCCACACTTCTCCATATCCATGTCCCCTCTTCCCCTCTCCCCCTACCCTTCCTCTATCAGTATTTTTTCCCCTCTGTATCCCCTCATGCTCTCCCTCTCTTTTTCATCCATAAACTCATCATATCCACCCACCTCCACCCTCAACTCACTTCCCTTCCCTTTTCTCCTTCTCTAACTCTTTTGCTTTCCTTAGTCTTCCCTTTGTCTTCCCTTTACCAGCCTCCACCCCTCTCATCCTATCTTAAACCCCTTAACCTTTCACAAACCTCCGTTTCTTGCCTTAGCTCACTGCACCTCCGCTTTAGTCCCCTCCTAACCCCATCTCCGTTCTCGTTGCCTACCTGTCTATCTTCTATCTCCCTCTTCTCTCTCTCGCTCTTGCTTCCTCTCTCTACTTTCCCAGTCCCCTCACAGTTCCCCTCCCATTTCGTTTCATCTCCCCTCTCACCTTCCCCATTCCACCCCCACATTTTCCCCAACCTCACAACTTCCTTACCCTTACTCCTTCCTAACCCTCCTCTCTCCAATCCCCTCACCTCTTTCAACTTCTCCATCCCTAGTTCTAACCTAGTCTTTCCCAGGATCAACGTTTCTATCTCTCTCGTACGTCCATCCCCTCTCCATTCTCTTCTCAATCCCCTGACCTTCCCAGCACCCACTCCTCCACCTTCTTCTACCCTTATATTAAATCCCTTTCCTCTCTTTCCTCATCTTTTCCTTCTCTCCTTCTTCTCTACCAATTCTCATACCTCTCAGCCTCTCTTCCCTCATCGTCTCTTCTCTTTCTTCCTTTCTATCATTCCCTCTCTTCCTTCACTCTCTCTCTCTCTCTCAGCCTCCCTCTCATCCCCTCGCTTTCCCTCTCAGCCTCCCTCTCATCCCTTCTCTTCCCCTCCCTCTTAACCCCTTCCTTCTCTACCCTTCCCTCTCAGCCCCCTCCTTCCCTCTCCCTTCCTTTCAGTCCCTCTCGTCACTCCCCTTCTCTCTCAGCTCCCTTCCCTTCCCGTCCCTCTCAGCCTCCTGGCTTCCTCCTATCTATCAGCCTCTTTTCCATGTCCTCCCTCTCACCCCCATCCCTCCCCTCCCTCTCATCCTTCTCTCCCCCTTCGTCTCAGCCCCTTCTCTCCCCCCTCCCCCTCAGATCCCTTTCCCTTCCCCCTCACTTTCAGCTCTATCTTCCCTCACCTCCCTCTCGCTCCCCATGCCTCTCTTTCCCTCTCTGATCCATTTCCCCACCCCCTCCCTCTCTTTCCCCTCTCCTCTCCCTCTGCCTCCTCCTCCCCCATCCATGACGAGGCCCCCTCACACGACACCCTGGGATGCTTTGGTGGTACAGGTATTTATGGAAGCTCACCTGCCGCCCCCTTATTTACCCTCACTCCCGTCCCAGCCACCATAGAAAAAAGGACAAGAGAAAAAATGCACAAATATAAACACAAAAAACTCACGCGCTCGCTCATTGGCTCATATATATACATATACATATACGCCAGATAATTCTCCCACATATTCACTCATTTCATATTTATAAACACATGTAAAATAAACACACACACACACACACACACACACACAGTGTCATTGACTCACACATACACAACCATATACCTATAATCGTCACTCACATTTACTGATATATGCAATGCACAAAAAAATTAT
>JAGKTI010001938.1:0-46677 GCA_018397915.1 Birgus latro | reverse complement strand
AGAGAGAGAGAGAGAGAGAGAGAGAGAGAGAGAGAGAGAGAGAGAGAGAGAGAGAGAGAGAGAGAGAATGTGAGAATGTGAAAGTTTGCGTGTAAACAAACAAGAAAACACAAATAAAGCAAGATGAAAGAGCAGGGGAGGAAGAACAGACACATGAAACGGAGGTAGTGACTAATGAGAAAAAAGAACAAATGAAAATAAGGAGACAAGTGGCAGAAAAGAAAAGGGAAAAGGGATAAAGAAGTAATCAGTGAGGGAGGGAGAGAAGAAGTAGAAGAATAGCACTCAGTTTTTTTGTTAACACCTCCAGTTAGACCGATAGCATTTTTTTTTTAATTATTTAATTACATCTTCAGATATTGTTTTTCAGAAGAGGAAAGTTTTAGGACTCGAGAGATATCATACACAGACTTTAATTACCCACTTTGCAACAAAACGGCTCGCCTAAGCTCAATAAAGTCATCTGAAGGTAGTAAAAACATACCAGGATAATGTGCTCGACTGAAGTGGTCAGCATAAGAAGTATGGCCTTACATTCACACCCCTCTTTATTGGACATTTGGTGGCTCAGTTATCTAAAGCGCTCAGTTGAAATGACAATAATGGGCTTCGTGTAGATTCGAATCTGCAAAAGGCAGCTGTGAGTTTTTCGATTATGTAATGCTGTTAAAAAGTTGACCGAATACCTACCGTTATTGGTTCTGGTCAAGGAGAACTTAGCTTCTCTCTCTCTCTCTCTCTCTCACACACACACACACACACACACACATACACGCCGCACACACACACACACACACACGCACACACACCGCTCGCTGGCGCAGTGGTAGCGTTCTCGCTTGCCATCTGGTAGACGGGAGTTCGCGCCTCGCTCAGGTTACGAAAAGTTTCACTGACGAAGTGGGTGGTTACTGTCCCCCTTGAGCAAGGGGATGGGTGTGTGCGTGTGTGAAGGTCACAGCCTTGCCCATAGATCGGACTATATGAGCTCTCAGCTCCCTTCCGGGAGGGCGAAAGCTGACGATCACTATCATCAAGTGATCACTACCATCAAGTGATCCTGACCGACCGGTGAGTTACACACACACATACACGTACATACATACACATACACACATCAGGTATAGCAGTGAAACCAAACATCAGGTAGAGCAGCGAAACCCCACTTTTCATGCTAATCAAGAGAGGCAGACACATGTCGCTCCGGTGAGGGGAGGTTGCTTGTTTGTTCTACAGAGAAGGAAGGAGGGAGAGGCGGAAGAAGGAAAGCACGCGAGAGAGAGGTAGGAAAGGTAAACAGAACAACACAACACAACACACCACACTGCACATCATACCACCTTCTCACACCACGCTACACAAAATCACCCTCCCACACCTCAGTCAAATGATCTTCGAGAAAATTATGCTGCGCAGTGTGTGTGTGTGTGTGTGTGTGTGTGTGTGTGTGTGTGTGTGAGAGAGAGAGAGAGAGAGAGAGAGAGAGAGAGAGAGTTAGCAGCGAGAGTTGTGAACAGGAAAAGGGAGAAAAATGTAAACGATGTGTTTTGAAAGGGAGTGAATATGTTCCTTCTCCAACACGATGGGAAATGTCGGGGTTTGGGTGGGGGTGGAGGTTATAAATACTCAGCCCAGTCCATACCGCACCCCCGCCCTGCCTCCCTAACTAGATCCTGAGTTATGAAGGTTGTGAACTTAACTGATGGGCAGGTAAGGTCGACGGGATGGGAGAAATGAGTTATTTTCGCTCCTGATATGCCAGCTCTATTTTCGACACTTACGCGTCATCAGATCGTAACTAGATTTCTATGACTTGTATACTAGTCACAACTCTCATATACTAGTCACCACAGTTGCTGTCATCGACCCTCAGAACGACTGCTGTCATCATCGTCAGTCACCACAAATGCTATTGTTATCTATATTGTCACCACAACTCTCAACATCATCAGTCACCAAAATTGCTTTCATCGTCACTGTCACCACAGTTGTTGTTATTATCTTTACTGTCTCCAGAACTGTCACAATCATCAAGATCATCAAAATTATTCAAATTATCATGCATCGTCACCACAGCTGCTGTCATCATCATCACTCATAATAATTGCTGTCTTTATCATGACTGTCACTACAACCCCGTTTAGGCTAATTATCATCGTCAGTCACCACAACTGCTCTCATTATCATCACTTTCACCACAGTCTTAATACAGCTATCATTTATAAACTTTTTCTAATTATTTAGTAATGCATTGCATAAACGGAATGGACAGACTGAAGAACGAGATTATCCTTTCCAAGGTAATTAGAAACATTCTTTCTTGCAAATAATACAGCTAATGAAGGATTTCGCGACGAATGTGCCTCACTCTTCGATTTGAAAGAATTTCTGGGAGAGTTATGACATTTACCATTGACTTATATTTCAGATTTTTTTTTTTTATCCCCGAATTTTTCTAGGACAGTCATATGTAGGCTGCCTATAAACCTCCAAAACTGGTTTATTTCTGACAAATTGGAATTCTCGCTCCACGGTCTGGACCTCCCCTGTCTCCCAACAGGAAAATGATGGATTACAGCAAGATCTAAAGACCTAGATCTTGAATTACAGTATGCAGTCCACCGGATTCACGCCCAGATAACCTCTTTCCCCTGAAAAGGGAAAAGCAACCAGCACAAGGGATGAACCTGGGGAGCAAAAACAACAGGTTTATCGTATATTGAATAAAATTGTGTGGAGGGACCAAGGGTGAATTAAATGTCACCATAAAGAAAATTAATGTTCATATTAAACTGATGTGACATGGAAGAGGAGAAGGAAGGGCTGTCATTGCTGAGTATGGAGGAGAGATGCTTGGAGAAAAGACAGACTCAAGACATACCATCGGTAGAGAGACCAATGACACAGTAATAATAATAATAATAAAAATGCGGCAGGAAATCGGCATGTTTAGTGACCGTCTTCCCGGTCATTGACTGCAATAGAATACTTAATGTTGGTTAGATATGTAAAAAATACCTATACTGTAAGCGTTTGGAGTATATCATAAGATATATGAATAAAAATCAAATATATGTGTCAACTACTTTAAAATGATAATTCATGTCTTGTTGGTTATTATGCGTTAACCATTTATTTTTAGAACATAATATTGCAACAATGGTAGCATATTGGAGGTATCATTCTTAAACTAGCGAGCACATATTGATGCATCATGAACTGATAAAAAGAAACCGGCATAAGGTTTTCTTGTATCTTGTAAACATTCAGGGTTCTTTTGTTTACAGGGATGTTGGGTTAAAGGGCAGTGTACGGAGGACTGAATTGAAGGCATTTAACTCCATGTGAACGAGAAAATGACGGAGAATGAAAGCTCGCTGGCTAGATTATGTATTGATATTTAGTTTGGAGACCATCCCTAAGCTGTAAAAGAGTATGAAAGCTAAACATGAGATAATATACAGGCTCCTGAGGACGTGGGAAGATGGCTTCGGAGATGAGTTAATTGCTGGCACGCCAACACCAATCTGCAAACTGATGAGAATAACAGTTAGCACTTGAAGGCCAACACTTGTGATGAATAATGGATGACTTGAGACTTGAGGGGAGGGAAGACGATCAAAGTCAGAAGAGGTAAATCAAGTGACGAGTGCAGTATTTTCCTAATACAGTATAGATAAACGTTGATATGTTTATACTTATATTGGTATTGGGTCAGAGGTTTGGTGATAAGATAAATGTACTGAGTTAGTTGGCACCTTGGGTTTGTAATGTTATAATTATTCACCTTTCCACATTTTTTTTATTGTACAGTAGTAAAGTATGCAGTTGCACAGCTATTCAGGCCATTTTTGGAAAATGTTAAGCAGAAGCCACAACTGGAATTCAAGTACTGGGTAGTGTGAAGTGTTTTCTGTTTATATCTCATCCTTTGCTAACACTTTTGTTCAGTGAGACTTCCATTGTGAATGACTCCTATAATTATTAGTAACCTCCAGCGAGGATTAATGACCTCAAAGGAGGGAAGGAATTATTCTCTGATGGAAGTGTTATAGAAGAAAAATGTCAGTAGATGGTGAGATATAAATGGAAAGCACTTCAGACTTGAATTCCAATTGTGGCTTCTGCTAAATATTTATCTAGTTTTCTTTCAAACCCATGTTCTTAAGGAAAATAACTTTACCAGGTAGTACTAGACACTATCTATCTGTCTATGGCCAGATGCCTTAATCCCGTAATGGGTGGCCACAAACAAATCGCCTCTGTGTCACCCAGTCTCCTGCCATTTCACTGCCCTCCCCCCAGCTCACACTCCCCTCCTTATCTGCCTCTCTACTCCGTCCCTCTATCTCATCCTCGGCCTCCCTCTTCCTCTCTCCCCATCCACTTCATTCACGTACACTCACCTCAGTAGTCTCTCGTTCTCTGTCCTTTTCTCATGGCCAAACCACATCATTGTATTTCTCCTAATGCTTTCTGTCACATCCACATCCATACTGCAAAGCTGCTTCACTTCCTCATTTGTCTCTACATGAAATTCCACATGCCCCTCTCAAATAACTGATCTCCACTGCTCTCACTCTTGACTTGTGTCCTTCCAACAAGGTCCAAGCTTCACTACCATACTTCAAAGTTGGCATCACAATACTATCATGCAGTGGCTTTTTTTTTACATCCATGCTTAGATCCCTATTTCTTATCACTGATTTCAAACAGCCTTCCTTTCTTCCTTGTTGTACCCTTTCAAGCACTTCATCCTCCAAACTTCCATCCATCCTCATCGTACTGCTCAAGTAGGCTACTTAAATGCACTCGCATTTTCCATTTCCTTACCATCCAACCTCACTGTACATTCAGTGATTTAATTTCTCTCGAAGACCTTAACTTTATTACCGGGTATCTCAGCATTTACCGTTAGATTCCATTTGTTAAACACTCACCCAAACTCATTCACCAAGCCTTGCAGTTCCCCTTTGTCTTCACTTACCGTAACAATACAGTATCATCTGCAAACAACAGTACAGTACGTTTCCAAACGCTGCCCCCTCTCATTAGGGCTGCTCCAACATGCACTTCTCTATTGTGTAGCTTTCTCTTTTATAACCCCATCCATCCATATACAGATTGAACAACATTGGAGACATGACACATCCCAGTTTCAATCCAGTATTCACATAGAAAAATTCACTCAGTTCACTATCCACACGATTGCAGCCTTAGCACCCTTCACGGCATGCAACAACTTCCATTCACTTCACATATTCTTAGTACCTGTATTTTCCACATTCCTCGTCTATCCACTCTGTCATATGCCTTCTCCAAATCCATGAAGGCCACATATAACTTCTTTCCTGTCCCTAGAAACTTTTCCACCACAGACCTGTGGTCATGTGGGTGAAGCAGCTCAAGGTTATGAAGGAGTCCATGGAGGATGTGCGTATGGTGTGAGGAATGCGGAAGGGGAAAGAATACTCGAGTTTGGGGAGGCTATGGACATGATTGTGTGCAACACACATTTTAGGAAAAGAATCAGCCGGTTGATTACGTACGAGTCCGGGGGAAATAGTAGTCAGATAGATTATTTACTGGTCAGGAGGGTTGATAGGAGATTGGTGAGGGATGTTAAAGTTATAGGAAGCGAGGAGTGTGTGCAGCAGCACAAACTGTTGATTTGTGACATGGTGTTTAAGGAATGAGTGATGAGAAGGAGGACATATGTACCTAGGAAGAAAATATGGAAGCTGGGAAACCAATTAGTAAGGGATGCCTTTTATAGTGAGATGAGGAGAGTGGTGGCTGAACAGGAAGCCGTAGATAGAGGCGTTAATGAACAGTATAGAGCCCTTAAGAACAACCTCTTGAGAGTTACCAATGCAATATGTGGTTGGACAAGAGGCCCACCAAGACATAAAGTAATTTGGTGGTGGGATGAGGGTGTAGAAGCTGCAGTTAAGGAGAAAAGAAGGCTTTTCCGGGAATGGAAGAATGGTGGTAACAGGGAGGAGTACTTGGCTGCCAAGCGCAGGGCTAGAAGAGAGGTATACAGGGCGAAGTCTGAGTCACAGAGACTTTTACTTGATAATCTAAATCATGGAGAAAGGAAAAATATGATTTTTAGGGTGGCAAATCGGGTGAAGAGGGATAATCAGGACATTGTAGGTGAGCAGTGTGTGAAGAATGATGATGGAAGGGTAGTGGTGAACAGTGAGGATATTAAAGATGCATGGAGAGAGCATTATAGCCGATTGTTGAATGAGGAGTTTGATTGGGATAGAGAAGGTTTGGAGCCCGCTGATCCAGTGTTTGGCCCTTGGCCTTTGATTGGCGCTGCTACTGTGAGTGAGGCAATAGGCAGGATGCGGGTGAGGAAGGCGGCAGGTGTGTCTGGGTTGACTGCCGAAATGTTGAAGGCCTGAGGAGATACTGGGGTGAGGTTAGTCACTGACCTGATAAATAGGATTGTATATGAGTGTGTTGCCCCAGATGATTGGCTGAGGAGTGTAATTGTAAATGTGTACAAAGGAAAGGGTAATGCCCTGGAAAGGGGAAATTACAGAGGTATAAAGCTCTTAGATCAGATAATGAAAGTAATGGAGAGAGTTCTAGAAGGTATGATTAGAGAAAGAGTGAATATCGATGAGATGCAGTTTGGGTTTTTGCCAGGCAGGGGGACCACTGATGCCATATTCATTGTTCGACAGCTTCAGGAAAAATATATTGGAAAGAAACGGGAATTGTATTTTGTTTTTGTTGATTTGGAAAAGGCCTTTGACAGAGTCCCTAGAGAGGTGGTGAAGTGGGCAATGAGAAAGCTAAGGTTGGAAGAATGACTGGTTAGGGTGGTTATGGCCATGTACATGGGTGCTCGCACCCAGGTAAGAGTGAATGGAGCTTTGAGTGATGAGTTTTCTGTGAATGTTGGTGTGCATCAGGGGTCAGTTGTGAGTCCCTTGTTGTTTATCATGGTGCTTGAAGCCCTCTCACGTGACTTCAGAGATGGACTCCCATGGGAGATGTTGTATGCTGATGATTTGGTGTTGATTGCGGAGAATGAAAAGGAGGCGGAGGAAAGATTTAAGAAGTGGAGAGATGGTATGGGGTACAAGGGCTTAAGGGTAAATACAGATAAAACAAAAGTGATGATATCTAGGGTTGGTGGTGGTACAATCAGAGGAGAGGGAGAGTGGCCATGTGCAGTTTGCCACAAGGGTGTGGGAAGTAATTCCATCTTGTGTAGTGTTTGTGATAAGTGGGTGCACAAGAGATGTAGTGGTATTAGAGGTAGACTGCGAGATAATGCTGATTTCATGTGTGCGGCGTGTCGGGGAGAGCAGGTGGAGATTGTTAGGCGTGAGAGGGTTGAACTTGCAGGTGAGTCTCTTGAGTGTGTGGAGGAGTTTTGTTATTTGGGAAACATGTTATGTGCCGGAGGTGGGGCTGGAGTTAGCTCAGTTGCTAGGGTGAGAAGTGGTTGGAAGAAGTTCAGGGAGCTGTTGCCTCTCCTGACATTGAGAGGACTCTCCTTACATGCTAAGGGGTCTTTGTATGCAGTATGTGTTAGGATTGTGATGCTGTTTGGTAGTGAGACCTGGGCAGTAAAGGAAGAGGATATTCGCAGGTTTAAACGTACAGAAATGACAATGATTAGGTGGATGTGCAGTGCGTCCCTGTTCGAGGCCTGGGGGGGCTGGGTTTTACGATGGAAGAGTTGAGAGGTAGGATGGGACTGGAGTGTATTGGTGTTGTGATGAGGAGATGTAGGCTGAGGTGGTTTGGACATGTGGAGAGGATGGGGGATGGTAATTGGGTACAGAGGGTGAGAGGTGTTAAATACTGGGGGAGGGGTAGACCGAGAAAGACATGGGACGAGGTCATTAAGTGTGACTTAAGGGTTAAGGGACTGAACAGGGAGGCTGCCAGGGATCGAGCAGCGTGGAGAGCCGCCATTAGGTGACCAAGGCCGATGCATGCAAGCATGTTGGAGCCTTCAAAAACAAAACGAAACAAAAACGAAACCTAAGGATGAATTTTTGATCTACACAACCTCCTCCTAAAACCTCCCTGTTCTTCTCCAACTAATTCCTCTGTTATTTCCCTAACTCTGTCAAAAAGTACGGTATCCTTCCCTATACTGTAGCTACTTTGCTTATTACGCTAAGAAAACAGATGTCCCTATGATTACCACAAACTTCTTTTTCCCCCTTTTCTTTTGTACAGGGAAATAATTATACCTGACTTCCAATCCTCTGGGACTCTACTTTCCTCCCAGGCCAATCTGCACGTCTTCCATGTCCATTCTACTACTGTCTCTCCCCCATGCTTCATCATTCCACCACACAATCCATCAAATCCCGCGGCTTTCCCCATTTTGACTTTCTTCATTGCTTCCACTACTTCCATCCTACTGATCTCTTCCTTCCTTCTTACCACCCTCCTTCTCCCAGTCATTCTTCAGCCACTTATACTCACATTACTTTCATTCTCTGTGTTTAACAGTTGCTTAAAGTGTTCTCTCTATCTGCTCACTTTTTTTCTCTTCTCCACTGTCAATCTTCCATTTTTATCTTTCACACCCTTCTGAACTTCTTTATCACCCTGTCTTAGCCTACTCTCTTTACCACCTTCCAGAACATTTTCTTATATTGTCTCCACTTTACACTCAAATTCCTTCTAAATTCATCATTAAGTAGCTACAAGATACATTACAGGTAGCCTAATTAACATTTGATTTCTAAAAAAAAACAAAAAATGAAGAGAACAAACAAAACATACCTACTTTACAATATTAAAGAAAGTTGCCAGAATGCCTGTGAAAGTGTATTTACTGCCATTCCTGTCTACTGGATGCATCTGTGCATAAAAAAAAAAATCAAATGTAGCTAGGCCTACACAATCTGAAAACCATAAACAGCAGTGGAAACCCAACTAGAGAAGTGTTTAGAATTAACTTGAGGGGCTTCATCCCCCAGAGCCCCAATATTTGCAGTAGATCTTCACAGTAGATACTGTATTGAACTAACTGGGGGGAAACCTTTTTCGATAATGCCAAAAGTTCGATAAATCTGAAAATCTGTGCTTGAGTTCCCCCGAAGTGGGAACTCAAGCACATGTTTGAAAATAAAATTAATACAGTATCATATTTTAGCACAGTAATTGAAAATTATACCCATTTTACAGTATCTTGGCCCCATAATACAGTATTGCCCTTTTGCAGCTTATTTCACATCCCTGTTATTGCACTTCTTCATGGCTAGTATAGTATTACTCAGCAGTCATAATGAGGAGAGGGCAGTTGGAGGCCAGGCTGGAGTAAAAAGGGTAGGAGACACGTATTGCACTCTGTAACTGTATAGATGGCTGTACACTGCTTACACTGCTGCTCATCTTGTAGGATGTACTCTTATTGAATTTTCACTCACTGCCACTCCTGACAAAGATGACTTTTGGTGGCTTTGGTGTCACACCTGGTATAGAGAGTCCTATGGTTCTGTGGGTTGGGGTCCTGGAGGCTGTAGTGCTGGATCCTGAGGCTGTGTAAAGGCTGGCTGAGGAAGTTGATGCTGCAGACACAATGGAGGTCTCTGATCCTGTGTAGGTCCTCTTGGCATCAGGAGCAGGCAGAGGCTTGAAAAATTGGGAGATCTTAGGCTGGATCTTCCTTGGCTGCTGCTGCTGCATTAACTTCAGTCTGATGTGTTCATAATATTGAGCAGGAGGTTTTTCAGTTCTGTCTATGATAGTCAGGATTGTGTCTGCAGCATCAGTGCCTGCAGCTAGAGATGGTCTGGGTACCTCCTCCTCCTCCTAATCTTCATCCTTTGCAGTTGTCTTTCTTCCTGTAGATCTGCCACAATCTCCTCCTCCATCTGGTGGTGGTAGGCAGCCACACCAGCATCCCCATCCAGCCACTCTTGCAGCAAGGTTCCCCTACTCTGGAGCTGCCAATAATTCTTCCATCCTTGGTGGCTGTAATCTCTCAAAATCATGCTGTGGTGCTGGAGTCTTGAGGCTTTTGAGGAGTTTGCACCACTCATTCATGAGTGTGGCAAGTGGCACTTTCATCCATGCCTCTCCCCAGTTGAAGATGGCATCTTTTATGGTGTAGTTCTTTAAATTCTACTCCATTTTCTTGCCTCTGGTGTTCTCATAGTCAGCCAGGTCCATCCCATCCTCAGTCACAGCAAGGCACAGCTGCAAGTACAGGTGTCTGTAGTTCTTCTTGGCACTCTTCATGACTGTCTGTCCATGGGTTCGGTCATGGTTGTGGTGTTAGGTGGCAGGAACAAGGCCTTGATTTGTCCATCCTTGCTGCACAGTTTGGTGGTGGAAGGATGGACGTTGTCCAACTGCGGCACTGCCTTCATTTCGTCAGGACTTATCCCATACCTTTTTTGGTGCTGCCGCATGGAAGAGTCAGAACTGTAGTGGAACCAGTCATGAATGATATGCTGGTTAAACCAGGCAGGCTTTTTCCCATGATATTCCGGTATTCCACAGGAAGTTTGGCCATGAAGTCCTTAAGTGATGTAAGCTGTATGCTCTTACCTACACTGACTGGCTATTGGCATCGAGACCCATCAGCATTGGCACATGCCAGAATCCAGAATGGAGAGCTGCTCATTCATTGCTTTATGCCCTGGAGTGCTGAAAATATCTTTGGAAGCCTGAGTGTTTTGAGGAAGAGCATTCCAGAACAGCCCAGTTTTGTATGTACTGTATTGTAAGTTTGGAACTCATCCAGGCCTTCCACCTCCATCAGCCTCTGAAGATGCTGAACAAACTGCTCCTTATCAACATTGGCACCAAGCAGCTCTCCAGTTTATGTCCCTTTTCACAGTGCTATGGCACCTCCTGAACCTCAGCAGCCAGCCATCACTACATTTGAAATCTTCGATTTGAAGGTATGCATCAAGCCTCTGTGCAGCATGTTGGATGTCCAGGCCATGAAAAGGGACACCCACATCCTGCTTCTGCATGTTGCTACCACTTTTACCTAGCTTTTTCCAGCATCTCATTTGGCAGCTTCCTGGTCCTAAACACGCTCTTCTCTTTCTTCCTGCTTTTAATTCCTTCATGGCTCCCTTTGTTTTATCTTTTCCTTCAGAATGTTGTGGAGGGTTGTCTTCTTAGCTCATACTTGCACATAAGTTCAGTCCTGCTTGTGCCCCTCATGTGGGCCTCCATCACTTCATGCTTCTCAGCTGTGGAAAAATTCCTCCTCTTTCCCAGAAGAAGAGGTGGTGGGAGATGTGGAGTGTGGGGTAATTCAGATTACCAGGACCACTTTTTGGAAAAATGTTTATCATATTAGGTACAGTACAATAAACCAGTTCCTCTATTTTATCGAAGTCTGGCATTCTTTTCATTTAGAGGAAGATGCTTAGGACTGAAAAGAAGGTTCCTGATGCAAACAGGATAAGGTACCCTGAGGACATCAACTGAAAGGTGATGGAGCAGATGGTGTGTTGAAACCTAAACCAGCAGAAGTGACCATGGAGCTTAGCTGTTAACATACTCTGAATGAAGGTGACTATGTTGTTGTTCAGTTCAGGGATAACAAATAGAAAGACCATTATGTTGGAAAGCTGGGATTTCAGGATTTTAGGAAGGTTAACAGTTTTGGAAAGATGAAGGAACTCACTTTTAGAGGAACCAGAAGTGCCTGGCATTCTTGCTACAAACTTGGGATATTATTAATGTTTTAAGTAAACTCCAAATAATGAATGGTAAGCAAATGTTCAAGGACAGTTTTGGAGATCTAACTGTGTATTAAGTAGCCATCAGTATGTATTCTACTTCCTTGTGTTGATTTACCTTATTTACGTGCTGTTTTTATGTTGATTTTGCTTATTTACTTGCTTATACTGTCAGTAATTCATTAAGCAGAATCAAACTAATGATTTGAGTGATCATGTTGTGAATTGGCTTTAATTTTATGAAAAAGTCCAAATTACCCCAAAGTGGGGGTTTGCAGTACAGTAGCTAATCCATCATTATCTGACGTAATAGAGGCAAAGGTATGTCTGGAAAGTGGATCCGCCCAGATAATGGACTTCTCCCCAGGCCCCCCTTCGTGTATAACCTAACTTTGAAAGCCATTGTAAAAGGCCACAACAGTACATCATACAACACTTGTTCCTGTTGTTTAACAACACTCTGTGTGGTCAAACAGACCTATAAACCACAGTCAAGCAATTACCATGGTCAAGCATGGAAAATATATAATACTTCTTTAAGATGCAGTAAGTCGACCATCCCTCATCAGTCATACTCAGGATCTCCTGCTTCTTCTTCAGAGTTAACACTACCCTCTTCCTTTTCCCTGGGGGAAAGGCCATCATCACACACTCTAGGAAGAGACATGCAAGGAATAGCAAGGCCAGAAGCAGGTAGGGAACAACCACAAAGGCCATCACGTGCACCTTCATAACAGTCTGAGAAGAGCTGTTCACTACACGTTCACTGGGCAGGAACTGGGGACGACTGAGGGAGTCTCTATTGGATGCTGGGTGAACTTCCAAGCCAGACAGTGTGGCGCCACCAGGCTGTTCTCGCCCAGGTGGGTGAAAATGTTTGTGCGGCCGTTATTTCCTCCTGAACGCAAACATTTCGTCCAGATAAAATGGAAAAATATGCATATAATGGTTTCATACAGCCAGGTAACAGCATCCAGCTAATCGATCGTTCTGATAACGGACGTCCGGATAATCGAGAGATTACTGTACAGGTAGGCTATTTGCATTATTTACACCATGAAATCAGATGGTTTTCTGGTCTAACTTTATAGGCATGAAAGAGCACCACTAGTATCACTGATTGCCATAATAAAACTATAATTACTGTCTCTGTGTTTCTGTATTACCAAAAATAATACAAATTACTGTAATTAAATTTCCCCCAGTATGATAAAGGCTAAGGAAGAAGTAGGCAGCACTACTCACTTGATGTAGTGCTGCCTACTTTTTCCTTAGCCTTTATCATTATTTTTCCCTCCTCTCTTCCTATTTCTCCCATCTTTCCTGTCACTTCTTATTACTTTTCTTTCCTTTACAGGTGGCTTTACATTGAGTGACAAGCCAAATGGTTTCCTGTAAGCCAGGAAACCATTTACAATACTGGGTGGTAACCATATAACCAAACCATACGTGCTCCCTACGTGTCAGCAAGTGGGTTGGTGGAGGGTTAGTGCCCCTCCCTGTAAAACAAATAACTCAAAGTCAAATGGCCACCCCTTATGGGATTATGGCGTCTGGCAATAGATAGATAGATAGTAGTGTACAGTAAAAGTCTTGTAATCCGAATGGCAGGGGACCGAGGGTCTTTCGGACTTCTGTTTTTATCAGACTATGGGGGGGGACCTCTGAACACATTAGAAATACAATATGTGCATGTTCAATATATTAACACTTAAAATGATATGGGTTATTGTTTAACTCACCAGAAATGCATAGAACTGGAGATGAATAGTTGCAGGCAGGTACATCCAAGTCCAAGAGCAAGTCCAAGCCAGATAAATCCTTAGATAAAGTCCAGAGAAAATTAGGAAAAACCCAGATGAATTACAAAATTTTTGCCATGAACAATTCAGAGTATTGGGATATTTGGATTATTGGTGGTCGGATTGGAGGACTTTTACTGTTTAATGGATTGTAGATATTATATGAGAGTCATGTAATAAATACAATAATGCAGTACTAACATTGAGTGCAATGAAGTACCCTGTAGCTATTAGTAATATAGAGTATTATGTACTCTTATGGTGTCCACAGAAGAAGACTTTGTCGTGAAATATCCATTAATTGTGTCAGGACGTGTCTTAAAATATGCATTAATTGTGTCAGGCTGTGTCTTGAAATGTGTCAGCACAGATTATATCAATGCACCCCATTGTGTGACAGAAATACAGTAATACCTCGATATACGATACCCCTAGATGCGATACCCTGGCTTAACGATAGGGGTAGAAATACCACCATACCCTGCCTAACGATGTTCAGACCTTGGTTTGGCGAAGAGTTTTGATTTTTTTTTTTAACTGATTTTGATGATATTTTAGACTAAAATTGTGTGTTTAGGTTGATTTATAAGCTGTTTTTAGACCTAGATTAATGTGTTTTAGACTTATATTAGATGATTTTCAGATTTTATTTGTTGGTTTTAATGAGTTGTTTACAGGTGTTAGGCTTAGGTTAGTTTCCTTGACAGCTGTTAGGCCATTTAGATTGGCTTTAAACTTCTTTTTGGGCACATTTGGGTAGGTTTTGGGCATGGTTTGGGGGGAAACCCAAGGCTGGTAAACACTCCACATTACTTTATACGTTTAAAGTACTCCGATATACGACACCCTGCCTAATGATCGGATTTTACCTAAGCAATTACACAATTACATCGTTAAACCAGGGTATGCCTGTATTTTGAAAAGTAGAGGTGATGAGAAATTACATTTTGGAGAGTTTGTACTGTATTGGAAATTATTTGAAGGTAATACTATAATGTGTCAAATTTAACATAACAATTCACAACCTATTGGTGCAGTTTTACAAAAATTTTAATTTAATGAAATGGATTTACAGCACACTGCCATTATCCAGTCTTCAAAATTCAGCAAAAGTATAGAACTGTTTTAGAACATTATCCTACTAAAATTGATATTCACATTGATAAAAAAAAAATAATTAATAAATAAAAGGTCATCTGTGTACAGTGGAGCCACGCGGTTAGCAGCAGCATCATTCATGGATTCATGGTTAGCGGTGGCCTGCAAATGTTCCCAAACACTAGGTTTTGCGCGAAAACCCCTCCGTTCGCGATAAGAAAAACATAAACAAACCACGTGGCGGATCCCACTTCCTGGGTTTGGTGACGTAACCAACAACGAATTGGAGCACTTGATCAGCCACACACCATATGTGTCCTTTGCAGAAATGTTGGAGTTGGAGGAGGACGATATGGAACAGCAGCAGCCAGTAGAGCAGCCGAAAGAAGACGACAAAACTCCAACAGCATCATCACTTTCATCGTGGCTGCTCACTCCTGAGAATTTGCAGGAGGAAGTCAACCTAGTAGAATTTGCCAGCAAGCATGAGTGCCTGTTCCACGTGCATTAATTTGCAAAGCTAATAAATAGCGTTCAGTGAAGAAGTGAATTCAAGACAGTAAGCTCTGATAACCCACTACCTCAGCAGACCCCAGGAAGTGGAAGAGATGGAAGGCCTAGTGCAAGCAGCAGAGGCAGCTGAGCATGTAGCACAACCCAGTGAAGATGCCATCATGGACCTGCTTGAGAATGAGTTCTCTGGGTTTGTGCAGGAGCAGCAGACAAGAGAGATGCAGCACAGGATGGATGTGTTGCATGGAGAGGCGGAGGCAGCAGAGGCAGAGGAGGATGGAGGTGCCAGAGGTGGCAGGATGCTGTAGCCTCACCACCTGCCGTAGAAATTACATTCCCATCCCTTCCATTAAGCACCTCACTCCAGCCTTCCAAGTGAGTTTCCTTGCCTATTATGTACAGTACTATACTTTGTATTAATACTGGTTTCATTTCAGGTGTGATCAGCACACTTTACATTGCATAAGTGGGTTTTAGGGGGAGTTGACATGGGACCTGGAACCAATTAGCCTATTTCTCATGGAATCAGTCCCCCAGCTTCAGTGGTTTCATGGTTCATGGTACTTTTCACGGAATCAATTAGGCACAAAACGCGGAGCTCCACTGTACTCTGAGCTAAAGCTCTGTGTATCTATGGGGGTGCATGTACCCTCGGTTGAGAACTACTGCTGTATTGTATGCTGTAGTTTGTCTGATTATATAATCATTCTAACTTGATAATCTCTCTTCCAGTTCCAAAAGTCGTTTATCAAGTTCTGTCCAAGCCATGGAGACTGAAGGCAGCTGTGAAAGTCAGGAGAGTTCTGATTACCAAGAAAGGTCAAGTTCAGAGAGTGAAGAGGAAGATGACAGAGAAACAGTTGTTGAGACAAGCTATGAGGAGGCAAGCTTCAACCATTCAACATATTCAGACAGAGGCAATGACAGCTCTTCTGAATTGTCAGTGGACCCTGTAGTGTGGAAGAAATTTAAATTTCTTTCTTCAATACTAAAGGTAATCTGTATACAGTATTTGCCTTCAGTTTTATATACCATCTTTATAATTGTAATACCTGTATATATCTTAAAACTGTACTGACAAGCTTGCATAATGCTGTATAGAATTACTGGTTAGCTGCTGTCACATTTATTTACCATCGGGGATAAAGCTTGGTATACCACAAAGGTGGCAACAGTAAAACTTGATTAAACATACATCAGTAGACTAGATATTGGATTTAGCAGACACTGCTAAGCCACCAGACTTCTGTTGGCTATAATGAACAATGTCTGTTAAAAGGTGTGCAGTGGACTGCAATAAATGTGTTTCACGAAGTGCAATGATGAGGATGTGAAGTAAGCTGCAAAAGGGTGAAATTATGGGCCAAGATAGTGTAAAATGGGTATAGTTTTCATTTTTAATACAGGTACTGCAGTATGCTGTTGTCCTCATTTATTTTCAAACATGTGCTTGAAATCCCACCTCTTGGTGGGACCATTGGATATACTGTACTGCAATGGATTTTCAGCATTACTGGATCAGGCCCCCCCCCCCAGTTACTCCATTATAGTGAGGTTTTACTGTATTTACATTTCTTTAAGATAGCAAAGTTCCTATGTATATGGTTGGGTTGAATGCTTTTGCATTTTGTTGTCATATCTGTATATGGTTTAAAAGCATTACTAGTGATCAGTATTGTACATTTTTAAACACCCCCAACTAAAGTAAAGGTGACTGAATTGAGTGCAAAAATTATTTTGAAATAAATTTTGCAGTGGTTTAAGATGTATGAAAAATAAAGATAGAGAACGTTATCTAAAACTTAATGGGATGAAGTCCACAGTGTAGGATGGAGCTGAGAATTTTCAGTGAGTGAATGATGAGTGAATTTATGCATGACCATTTCATTGGGTACCTATTTGATAGGCCCTATACTTTATTCTCTGTGACAAGGAGAGTATATTTTTGCCCCAGTTCGTTTGTTTGTTAGCAGGATTATTTAAAAATTAAAAGAGAGATTTGGACCTAATTTAGTGAGTAGATAACCCATGTCCCAAGGAACAATCGATTAACTTTTGGGACCGATGTTTGGTAGTTTGTTTGTTTGTTTGTTAGCAGGATTACTCAAAAATGTAAATGAGAGATTTGGACCAAATTTAGTGGGTAGATAGCCCATGTCCCAGGGAACAATTGATTAACTTTATGGACTGATCCAGATTGTATTACAGATTCTAGATCCACAAAACACTTTTTGCAAAACCCCAATCATTGATGTGAAAACCTCACCCATTACGAAGAGTGGTTTGGAAGTCATGTTTCCCTTGTCAGAGAGGTGTGCTCCATTGAGTGCCCCTGTAGTTATTCTCTGTATCCAATTTCTGGAGTCCACTCCATTTGTTGGTGAGAAAAGAATGATGGTGATGAGGGCAATGAACTCTGGTATGACAGGATTAAGCTGTTCTGTAATTTGATAAGATTGGTATATTTATTGTATGGTATATTTTAACCCCTTCACCATGATGATGTACCTTGTGCATCATTTCTAGGCAGTAGGAGAACACGAAGACATACCCAGAATGCTGTAAGCCAATACATTACTATGGAGATAGCTTAGGGCCATCTAAAGCTTTCTTGCTCTTCCTCTTACTTATTGTACAGTATATGATACTGAGAGGAGGAGAGATAAGCTCTAACCATTTTTTCGATCACCACTAAAAATCAGATAACTAATGCCTGCAGGGGTGGTGGGCTGTGAGGGAGGAAGTTTCAGTGTCTGTATGACCATGATTATAGATGCATTATTTTCGCAGGTTATCCCCTTTGTAGTGAACCGTGGCTGAATTACACTCTAAGCATCCAGGCACTGCATATATACAGTAGGCGCGGAAAGTATTGACGTTTTTTTGCCGACATCATTCTTTTTCGCGCTAAGTGAAGTAGGGTCAATACTACCCTCCCCTGTGATGCGAAATGAGCTGACGCTTTATCAGCGTGAGCTGGCAACCCTGCTTGATAGGTTTGGCACCACAGGAGCAGGCTCAGTAATATTTGGGCAGCCACAGGAGGAGGATTGTCTCTGTGTGTGATGCACCACGAGGGCATGTTTTGACTCAAATAACACAGTTATTTGGTTACCTACCACATTCTCATCATGCCTAAAGTAACCACAAGCAAGGACAAACGTGTGGAAGTGATTACTTTATACAAAGCTGGCCACAAACTCCCATTTATTGCAAATCAGATGGTGTTAAACAGGACAGTGCAGAGACTGGTGAAGCGGTTCAAGGACAGTGGGGAGGCCATTCCTCCCACTCCACTTCCCAAGCCTGGGAGACCTCGTAAGACAACCTTCAGGACCCGTCAGCTGATCTCAAGGCAAGTTAGCAAGGATCCAAGGCTAACAGCACGGGATTTAAAAGAAAAGAACCCACAGTTGCTGGCAGATGTGTCTGTCAGAAGTGTGCAGCAACTGTTGCATGACGATCTGGGCTACAGGAGTTTTTGTGCTCGTAAAAAACCACTGCTAACTGCACTTCAGAAGAAAAAGAGAGTAAATTTTTGTAAGAAATATCTTGCCTGGAGTGAGGAGCAATGGAAAACTGTGCTTTGGAGTGATGAGTCAACATTTACTGTCACTGGTACCCCTTCATCACGAGTGTACTGCAAACCAGGCAGTGACCCCCTGGATCCTAAGTACACTTCCAAGTTTGTTAAATACCCAGCCTCACTCATGGCTTGGGGCTGCTTTACATATTATGGTGTTGGTGAGTTGGTAATTCTACCTGCAAATGAAAAAGTGAACCAGAACAATTATTTGGAGCTCTTATGTGATGTTTTAAGTGACTCTTTTGATAAAACCAAGGCAAGATTATTTATGCAAGATTCTGCCCCTGCGCATGTTGCAAAGTCAGTGAAACAGTGGCTAACAGACTGTGAGGTTCCCTTTATTCGAGATTGGCCCGGAAACAGCCCAGATATCAATCCCATTGAGAATTTATGGGCGCACATGAAGCGGCAGCTGCGTAGTATGGACACATCATCTTTTCCTAAACTTGAGGCTGCAGCTATGGAGCAGTTTTAGTCCGTCTGTTCTGCAAAACTACGCCATCAGTCTCCCCAGACGCCTTAAGAAGATAATAAAGGTGAAGGGTAATGCCAGTAAATACTAAATTCAATGGTGAGTGTTAATTTATTTGTTTCTCCTTGCTAACCACAAGAATGTTTTCTTTTTTTTAAGATGGCGTCAACACTTTCCGCGCCTACTGTATATACTATATATATATATATATGTACAGTATACACAGAATACAGTGAACCCCCGATATAACGAACTAGTTGGGGGGAGGGGTGGCTCGCTATATCCGAAAGTTCGTTATATACTAGGGTTTCATTATTTCCGAGGGATTACTGAACTCAGGTTACTATATAAGGGGAGTCGTTCGGTCCTACATGCTCAATCATTACCTAAACTAACTTCATGAAGTTTACATGGAGAATTGAATGGTTTATGAAGTTTTACATGTAATTACAGTACTGTATGAAGTTGTATATATAAATGCCATCCATCCCTCTATCATCCAATCCTATATTGCCCCATGAGGAGCATAGGAGCCCGGGGCAAGGCAAGTTGGTCCTGACGTTTGAGATGAGAGTGACCGGCCTCACTCATCCCTGAGTGACGTCACTTGAGCAGTGAACCCCAACCACCCCTTGGATATAAACCTTCACCAGCTCAATCCGACTGGTGCTCTGTAATTAGTCACTAAACCACCAGGTGCCAAAATTTGGTTATATGGTTACCACCCAGCGTAGTAAATTGTTTCCTGGTGTACAGGAAACCATTTGGCTTGTCACACAATGTAGAGTCATCCACAGGCAGAAGGAAGAGGAAAGAATGAAGTAAAGAAAGACAGAAGAGGGAGTGTAAAGTTACCTGTTGGGAGAAGGATGAGGAATGACTGAAAGAAAGAAAGACAGAAGAAGACGGAAGGAAAGAAGGATGGAGGAGTGGAAAGGGCAGACACCCGAGAGCAGTACTACATCGAGTGAGTGGATGGTGAGCGCCATTCCAATAATAAGAATTCAGTATAATGCAGTACTGTTACAATACACTTACCGTGCCAGGAAAGGATGCTGTTGTCACTGTAGGCTGATTCGCGAACTTCCCCTGCATTTAGCGACCTTTGTTTGCAAAATCCGGGGGAAGTTCAGTCGCGATTTGGTCGTTGCCAATATCCAGAATTTGCAATACTGGGGTTTGTTATATCAAGGGTTTACTGTACATATGTACAGTCAGGACCCAGTATACGACAGTTTGGGTTAATGATCGTGGAATGTGTTTATACGATAATTGTGTTGGTCGCATATGACAGTCCTGTGTGTATGCAGTGGTGCCTGCACAAGCTGACAGTCAGACATTTGAGCCAGTGTTTGTATGCACTGTAATCATCCCCGTTTCACTGCATCTTGTGCATGCAAGGTCATTGAAACACCATCACTGTCACCAAATAATAGTGTAAGTGCACAACAGATAGTGCAGTGTGTTATATTATGTGGAGTGATAACTGTTTGTGTGAAATGCTGTATTGGAACTTGTGACTTGGAAATTGTGTCTGACATTGATGCTAAAGGATGCTACAACTAGTGGAAAGCTTGGTGCTACTCAGGGCACCACGGGCGAGCGTAAAAGGTTAAGGTTACGTGACCCTTGATCACCCACAGTATCCTCATTGAACCCATGTTAACTCAACATCGATTTTATGATAAACTGGTATGTGATGGGGTTTCACTTCATACAACCTCATTGCAAACTGGGTCATGACTGTAAACAGTACCACTAACATCTACAATAGACTATGCCCACTCTTCATGGGTACTCAGCCTGTCAGTCACACATGACAGTACTGTCCACATAATCTATCTATCTATTGGCAGACGCCTTAATCCCGCAAGGGGTGGCCACAAACAAATCGCCTCCATGTCACCCTGTCCCATGCCATTTCACCGCCTTTCTCCCAGCTCAGCTCACACCCCCTTCTCTCATATACCTCTTCACTCCATCCATCCATCTCATCCTTGGCCTCCCCCTCCTTCTCCCCCCCTCCACCTCACTCGCATACATTCTCCTTGTTAGTCTCTCATTCTCCATCCTCTCCACATGGCCAAACCATCTCATTGTGTTTCTCCTAACACTTCCTATCACATCCACACCACAACCCTCCTTCACTTCCTCATTTGTCAGTCTGCCTCTCCATGTGACTCCACATGCTCCTCTCAAATAACTCATTTCCACTGCTCTCACTCTTGACTTCTGTCCCTCCAACAAGCTCTAAGTTTCACTTCCATAGGTTAGAGTTGGTATCACAGTACTGTCATGTAGTAACTTTTTCACTTCCATGCTCACTTCCCTGTTTCTTGTCACTGTTTTTGTGGTACCAGCAACCTTTCTTCCTTGTTGTAGCCTTTCAAGCACTTCAGTCTCTAAACATCCATCCTTACTCATCACACTACCCAAGTACTTAAATGCACTCACATTTTCCATTTCCTCCTCATCCAACCTCACTGTACATTCAATGACTTCACTTCTCTCGAAGACCATAACTTTACTCTTCCCTACATTCACCTTTAGATTGTGTTTCTTACACTCTCCCAGACTCATCCACCAAGCCTTGAAGCTCCCCTTCTTCTTCACTTAACAACACAGTATCATCTGCAAACAACAGTACAGGGAGTTTCCAAACACTGCCCTCTCTCATTAGGGCCACTCCAACATCCACTACCCTACCTTGTATCTCTTTTATAACCCCATCCATGTACAGTACATTTTGAACAACCATGGAGACATGACACATCCCTGTTTCAGTCCAACCTTCAAATAGAAAAATTCATTCACTCAGTTCACTATCCACACGCGTTGCAGCCTTAGCACCCTCCTACATACTCTTCACAGCATTCAGCAACTTCCCATCTACTCCATATATTCTTAATACTTTCCACAATCCTTGTCTATCCACCCTGTCATATGCTTTCTCCAGATCCATGAAGGCTGCATACAGCTTCTTTCCCTCATCTAGAAACTTTTCCACTGTAGATCTAAGAATGAATATCTGATCTACACAATCTCATCTTTTCCTAAAACCTTCCTGTTCTTCTCGAAGTAATTCCTCAGTTACTTCCCTAACTCTGTCATTAACCCGCCCAGTCCCCCCGACATACGATGCATGTCACAACTTTTTTTCACGCTGAGACCCACTGACGTGCATCGTACGTCAGTCAATTGCAGGGTTCGTCGTTTGCACATTTTTCAAGATTTGTGGGCGATTTTTGGTAGGCATATGTGGGAGACCTTCCTCTACCCCCAGCCATGTGGCAATATTGCCTGACCCTGTTTAGCCCCCCCCCTCTCGGAGGGTGCGCAATGTTCTCTCAATTCATCTGTTAGCAGTGACCTGGCCAGTAAAGACATGTAGCACCACGGTCTCTCTGACAACGAAATTCAAGGCGAAAGTGATTCCTGATGTGGAGGACAAAGATTATGTGGCACCAGAGTTAGTACTGAACAGAAGTCATGAGGTAACATCACCAAGTTAGGTGCAATATGTTGATGTATATAGTAAGGGAACAACGCTAATATCGCCTATATTATTGTGTGAAAAGCAATATACTCTTGTACTACTTATAAATTCATATCAAATAAATAAATATCTACGAGGCTGTGTGGTTTGGGTTAAGTTTCCCTTGCATAGGGAGCGTATTTTATGGAGCGTGGCATGATAAAAGACGGTAGTCAGGTGAGGGATCTCTTACCTGGTTAGAATATTTTTCACTTCAGGTAAGCGCTTCTCACTGAATTTTCGATGTTTCTCACCAAAACCGAAGGTTTGAGCCCAAAAAAGACAAGTTGAAAATCGTTCGGGTTCTGGGGGTGGGTTGGGTAAAAAAGCGGTCGGGACTGGGCCGGTTAAGTATCCTGCCATACACTTTTCCTATTACACTAATATGACAAATTCCCCTATGATTACCACACACTTCTTTTTCCCCTATTCTTTTGCACAGGGGAATAATTGTGCCTGACTTCCAATCCTCTGGGACTCTACCTTCCTCCCAGGCCAATCTGTACATCTTCCACATCCATTCTACTGCTGTCTCTCCCCCATGCTTCAGCATTTCACCACACACTCCATCAATTCCTGAGGCTTTCCCCATTGTAACTTTCTTCATTGCTTCCACAACTTCCATCCTACTGATTTCTTCCTCTCTTCTCACATCCCTCCATCTCCCAGCCATTCTCCAGTCACTTATACTCACATACTTTCATTCTTTATGTTCAGCAATTCCTGAAAGTGTTCTCTCTCCATTTGCTCACTTTTTCTTTCTTCTCCACAAGTAATCTACCATTTTTATCTTTCACTCTCCCACTAACTTCTTTGGCACCCTGTCTAATTCTCTTTACCTCTTTCCAGAACATTTTCATACATTCCCTCCTCTTTACACTCAAACTTTTTCCAGATTCCTCATCCACTATCTTCTTTCTCTTACTAATCTTTTCACCTCTCTTCCTTTCTACATATAACTCTTTCTTCCATCTTTCAACTTCTCCCATCCCCCTATTTCTCATCCACTAGCTAAACAGTATGCTTTCTTCTTTTGTGCCACAGCTTCTCTCACCTCTTCATTCCACCATGCTGTTTCCTGCATCCCCTTTTGTCTTCTCTTCACCCATACCTCATGCTGCACAGATTTCTTCTGTGAATATCTTGCACACACCTTCCACGTCCCCCATCTGCTCCATTCCATATTTACCCAATCGTTCCTCTACTTCTCTCATATATTCTTCCTTTTTCTCATCCTCTTTCAACCTTTCCACCCTCCTTGCATATATTGCTTCCTTGTGTCCTTCCCTTCTTCTGTTTCTCCATTTCACTTGGACCTTGATTCTCACCACCACCAAATGGTGGTCAGAAAGTCCACTCCCCCAACCTCTATATACTCTTGCATCTATTACACACCTTCTCATCCTGTCATCCACACACACAAATAATCAATCATTGCCTTCCATTCATTCAGTTCACTACCCACACTTCTCATCACTCACCACGTATACCTGTGGATCATTTTGTTCCTGAAGAGGGTATTGGCTATCACCAACCCCCTCCCAGCACAAATGTCCACTAAAGCACTGTCATTCTCATCCATCTCTGCAGGTGCCCCCCACTCACTAAGTACTCCATCTACCTTCACATTCCCTGCTTTTCCATTCATATATCCAATCAAAAACACTCCCTCATTCCTTTCAGACTTTTCCATGCACTCTTCCACATTTGTCCAGAACTCTTCTCTCACTCTGCATGCATGACCTTGTGTTGGCACATACATGCACACAATTGCCCACATTTGCACTCCAACTTTCAATCTTACTCACACAATTCTTGAGCCAACTGATCCATACTTACTTATATTCTCCCTCCATCTGCTACAACAATATACTCTCCTTCTTTTGCTCTCTCATTCTCACCTACTCCCGCACATATACCCCATGCATACTCCCATTCTCTCACACTCTCACCTCTCCATTTAGTTTCAGTTAATCCATATACATCCACTTTTGCACCCTTAAGCACCTGGACAATCTCTCTTTTCATTTGCACCCCTTACATTCCATGTAGCTATCCATACCATGTCATTTGTTCGGTCCTTAGTCATCACCTTTTGGTCAGTCCTGGTCCAAAGCTTCTTGTTCGTATTTTTAGTTAGTTGTTTTCCGGGGAGGGGCACTAACCCTCCACCACCGCATTTGTTGTCATGTAGAGAACACGTGTTGTTGGCTATAAGGTTACCACCCAGCATTGTAATTGCTTTCCTGGTTTACAGGAAATAATTTGGCTTGCCACTCAGTGTAGAGCTACACTAAAAACAGAGTACCACTACACTAAGAGGGTGGATGATGGGTGCCCCCACCTTCCCCAAATAATATGGTATGAAATCACACATGACAGTACTGTACTATCCAAATACTGTAATAGGGTGGAGTCACCTCAGTCTGCTTGATGTGATGTTCAAATTCACTAAAACCATCATTTATGCAGTGATGCAAATGAAGCAAGTATCTTTGGCAGCATTTTGGGAGCACCAATCAGCTCACCATGTGGTGTGTGTCTACCTTCTACATGTCCCAGCAATGGTAAGGTTGTTTCCTCTCCCCCCTGTTGTAATTTTTCGTCATTATACTTACATTCCCCGTGTCATTAAACTACTCATGGTACTGTGGGTAAAGGTTAATATTGGTGGTAAGACACAATAAGAGCGAGTATTTAAGTTGTGGCATTATAGTGTAGTAGGGCAATTTGCTTCCTATCCTACACATGAGACCTGTTCTGTACATGGTGATTTAGAAGTGTACAGTACATTGCACCCACATACGATACATTGCACACAATTTAGCTTGCGTTTATAATTTTCTTTGCTTATATTGTACTAAAATACCTGAATAAAATTGACAGAGGAAGGGAAGAAAGAAAGTTAAATCATGTGCTTTGACAGATAAAAAATCTGCAGTCAGTGAACTGAAGGAGAGAGAAATGAGGAGGAAAAATGAAGGAAGAAAATTGACAGTGAGTTGGGTAAGAGAGACAACTGTTGTAAATGAAGATGCATCTCAGGTTCAGTAATGAGTGACGTAGAAAGGACATATTTGCATTCCCATCTGTTGCAGTGTAAAGAGTAATTACAGGCAGTTAAGTTAAACTTCATCTAACACCTACCAGACAAACAGTTTATTTAAATTTCCCTTCTCTCTTTCTCAGTTAAATAATCGTAATGTTCAGGAATATGATTAAGAATATAATTTTCCATTCAAAAGTTGTTTTTCCTGTTTCATTTCACTTTGTTTATAAAGGCTTCAGCATGCTTGCATGCGTCAGCCTTGGTCATCTGGTGGCAGCTCAAGAAATTAGCATAACAAATGCAGTAAGCATTTTCATTAATTTGTGTGTGTATGTGCTTATTTGATTTTATTTTGGTGGTGCCTCTGGTTCTGTCTGGATCACCACCTCAAAGTGATGGTCTGTACAAAATGCACTCCTCTTTTTTTTTCACTGTATTGCAAATATTAACATCAACTGTAATTCTAAAGAGGGGCAATTACCATAACTTTCATTGACAGCTGTTGTTTTTCATTTCCAGCATTTTTCAGATTTTGCACAAATATTTTTCCAGTACTACTATGACCCAATACAACTTTACTGTACCGTATGAAAGATGACACTGCCTACCATCACCGGATTTACACAAGCTTCACCCATATATCATATGTGCACTGAAAAATATGTCTGGCTATCATTGACCATTTATGTAGCTATGAGAAGTGCATAATTTATTGCTTCAGCACACAGCAGCCTCCCACACCACTGCGTAATTGAAGTCGCCCATAGACAGATAAAAATCACCCAAGCAAGTTATTACAACACATGTAACAATATTCCACCATCAGTAACAGCATGCAGATAAAGACAGCAGATCCATACATGAGTCACTTACCAGTCATTGAGCAGCAATGAGCAACCTAGTCTGTAGCTCCCTTCATTTGAGCAAAAATATACTTAGTCTGTTCAGAAACACAACTTAAAAGGTCAGACAGAGTGATTCAGTATAGACTTTGCTGCTGACACCACCCATCCTTATTCTTTCGTAAACACAAACTAGGTAAGTCCTCTCTGTGACTAACATATCAAACTGCTGAAGCTGTTGCTGTTGTTATCCCAGGAGTATCTAGATGTAAACCTCATGGACTGCAAGAAACTGCCCACTTCAGCTGGGCACTACCAGAGATCTTTTGTTGGGATTGTGTTGGAGGACTGTTTGTACAGTATTATGATAGTGAGGTGTATGAGGAATATAAGCATGTTACTGTGTGGAGAACTACACTATAGTGTGAGGTATAGTGGTTGTTTTTTAGTTGTTTATTGTGTTGGCCTTTATGCAGGAAAGGTTGATGTCCATCTCATATTTTGCCTAGGTGTACTTGGGTCTCTTTGGGAAGGGTAATTTCTGAGTGATGAATGTCAGGTGGGGGATTGTGAAGGATGCTATTTTAATGGCTAGAGGTATTGGATGGCTGTGGTGCCTATATGTTTGCAAATTATAGGTTGGGTTTAAGGAGAAGCACTGATGTATGAGGTCTGTTCAGAAAGTATCTGTCCTTAGGTTCTAAAAAAAATAAGTAGCTAACCTGTTAGGACACCACTTCTCGTCAGTGTACTGTAGGTCCCATCTGGCTTGACACATTTTGTCCAGTGTTTTTTCTCTTGCCTGAAACAGGGAAAGCTGCAGGTATGGATGGGTGTGCTGTGGAATGCCTGAAAGGTGGTGGTGTGACTATTGTTGACTGGTTAGTAAGATTGTTGAATGTGTGCTTTGTGCAAGGTATGGTGCCAGTTGACTGGACAAGTGCTTGTGTACTCCCATTGTATAAAGGTAAGGGTGATAAGTATGAATGTACTAGCTTTAGAGTATAAGTCTGTTGAGTGTTGTAGTAAGGTGTATTGTAGAGTGTTAATTAAGAGAGTTAGAGAGGGTACAGAGGGAGTGATTGGTGACGAGCAGTGTGGCTTTAGGAGAGGGAGGGGTTGTGTGGATCAGGTGTTTGCTGTGAGACAGGTATGTGAAAAGTATTTAGCAAAAGGTAAGGATGTGTTTTGGGCATTCATGGATTTAGAGAAAGCATATGATAGAATTGATAGGGAGGCTTTGTGGAATGTTTTAAGATTGTATGGGCTTAATGGCGGGTTACTAAAAGAAGTGAAAAGTTTTTATGTAAATAGTAGAGCGTGTGTAAGAGTGGAAAATACTGTCAATGATTGGTTTCCCGTGAGAGTGGGGCTGCAGCAGGGATGTGTGATGTCACCTTGGTTGTTTAATATACAGTAGGCGCGGAAAGTATTGACTTTTTTTTGCCGACGTCATTCTTTTTCGCGTTAAGTGAACTAGGGTCAATACTACCCTCCCCTGTGATGCGAAATGAGCTGACGCTTTTTCAACGGGAGCTGGCAACCCTGCTTGATAGGTTTGGCACCACAGGAGCAGGCTCAGTAATGTTTGGGCAGCCACAGGAGGAGGATTGTCTCTGTGTGTGATGCACCACGAGGGCATGTTTTGACTCAAATAACACAGTTATTTGGTTACCTACCACATTCTCATCATGCCTAAAGTAATCACAAGCAAGGACAAACGTGTGGAAGTGATTACTTTATACAAAGCTGGCCACAAACTCCCATTTATTGCAAATCAGATGGTGTTAGACTGAGGACAGTGCAGAGACTGGTGAAGCGGTTCAAGGACAGTGGGGAGGCCATTCCTCCCACTCCACTTCCCAAGCCTGGGAGACCTCATAAGACAACCTTCAGGACCCATCAGCTGATCTCAAGGCAAGTTAGCAAGGATCCAAGGCTAACAGCACGGGATTTAAAAGAAAAGAACCCACAGTTGCTGGCAGATGTGTCTGTCAGAAGTGTGCAGCAGCTGTTGCATGACGATCTGGGCTACAGGAGTTTTTGTGCTCGTAAAAAACCACTGCTAACTGCACTTCAGAAGAAAAAGAGAGTAAATTTTTGTAAGAAATATCTTGCCTGGAGTGAGGAGCAATGGAAAACTGTGCTTTAGAGTGATGAGTCAACATTTACTGTCACAGGTACCCCTTCATCACGAGTGTACCGCAAACCAGGCAGTGACCCCCTGGATCCTAAGTACACTTCCAAGTTTGTTAAATACCCAGCCTCACTCATGGCTTGGGGCTGCTTTACATATTATGGTGTTGGTAGGTTGGTAATTCTACCTGCAAATGAAAAAGTGAACCAGAACAATTATTTGGAGCTCTTATGTGATGTTTTAAGTGACTCTTTTGATAAAACCAAGGCAAGAGTATTTATGCAAGATACTGCCCCTGCACATGTTGCAAAGTCAGTGAAACTGTGGCTAACAGACTGTGAGGTTCCCTTTACTCGAGATTGGCCCGGAAACAGCCCAGATATCAATCCCATTGAGAATTTATGGGCGCACATAAAGCGGCAGCTGCGTAGTATGGACACATCATCTTTGCCTAAACTTGAGGCTGCAGTCAAGTAGCTATGGAGCAGTTTTAGTCCGTCTGTTCTGCAAAACTACGCCATCAGTCTCCCCAGACGCCTTAAGAAGATAATAAAGGTGAAGGGGAATGCCAGTAAATACTAAATTCAATGGTGAGTGTTAATTTATTTGTTTCTCTTTGCTAACCACAAGAATGTTTTCTTTTTTTAAGATGGCGTCAACACTTTCCGCACCTACTGTATGGATGGTGTTGTAAGGGAGGTGAATGCAAGAATGTTAGGTGGAGGACTGAGTCTGGTGAATGTTGATGGTAGAGAGTGGAATCTGAAGCAGCTACTGTTTCTGGATGATACTGCACTGGTGGCTGATTCAGAGGAGAGATTGAGACCGTTGGTAGATGAGTTTGGAAGGGTGTGTAAAAGGAGGAAACTGAAAATAAATGAGAATAAGAGTAAAGTGATGAAGTGTACAAGGTTGGTAGATGGTAGGATGATGAATATACAGTAATCTTCCCACAGTCCGACATAATAGAGCTAAAGGCATGACTGGAAAGTGGTCGTATCCGGATAGTGGCCCTGAAGCTCCCGCACCGGTCATTCATGACCCTAACCTAACCTAAATCAGAAAACCACCTACCTACCTCCCTACCGGACATGCATAGCACTTATTTAAGTCCCCTTTCACATAAATAATGCACACAAAGCATGAATTAATTGAATTTTAACCAAAAAAATGATGATTTTGAGGTGAGTAAGGCATAGGTGTTCACAACTTGCCAGCATAGTGTAGGTAAGTATCGGACGTGGAAATCACTATGAAAATCACCCTTTCTCACATCCTGTGCACTAAAATAATGAACAAAAAGCATGAATTCATTTAATTTTAACCCCAAAAGGATGAATTTGAGGTAAGTAAGGCATCGGTGTTCACTGAGCTTGCAGCTTAGTGTAAGTAAGTATCGGACGTGGCATCCACTATGAAAATCATCATTTCTCACATTTGATGCACTAAAATATGGGATACAAAGCATCAAATAAATAAATTGTTACCAGAAAAATGATGAATAAGAGTTAGGTATGGCAAAGGTGTTCACCAGAATGCAGCATGCTGAAAGTATGTATCGGACATGAAAATCACTGGCATTCACCTTTGTCACAGCTTGTGCACTAAAATCATGAACACAAAGAGTGAATTCATTTAATTTTAACCCAAAAAGGATGAATTTGAGGTAAGTTAGGCACAGGTGTTCACAGAGTTGGCAGCTTAGTGTAATTAAGTATCGGACATGGCAGCCACCATGAAAATCATCATTTCTCACATTTTATGCACTAAAATATGGGATACAAAGCAACAAATAAATAAATTGTTACCAGAAAAATGATGAATAAGAGTTAGGTATGGCAAAAGTGTTCACCAGAATACAGCATGCTGAAAGTAAGTATCGGACATGAAAATCACTGGCATTCACCTTTGTCACAGCGTGTTTACTGTAATACTGGTGGTAACAATGCATGAAAAAATAAATTGATAACAGGAAATTATGATTTACATTTATGGGAATTTTTTTCCACTTTACAGCATGCTGAAAAAAGGTTAGACATGAAAATCATTATGGAAATCACCTTTCACACAGTCTATGCATGAGATTAATGATATGGGAAGAACAAAACAAGGATTTTTTATGAAGTTAGGGCACTTACGAGAAGGCTGCCGCCGTCCTTATGTGTAACCCGCTCCGTCTTCCCAGACTCTGACAATAATACAGATGCACCTGAGGCACCTGTAGAAATTCACAGAATCCTTGGCACTTCCGCTGCACTTTACACTTACCAGCACTTCTCACCAGCACTTCCCACCAGCACTTCCCACAACGTTTCCCTTCCCATAACAGTAACTGTACTTGCATCACATCAATTTAGTGCACTGCACATCACTTCACATCACTGTAAATTCCCGTGTGGTCTAGTGGGGAGTCTTTGATGCTTATTCGCTGTCAGAGTCCGAGAGGAGCTGATCTAGGCGGCCTAGGGGCTCGTCGGTGGGACGTGGTGATACGGTATGCACTGCAGAGGACTCTGAAGACCGCCACAAACTCACATCCAGTGGTGACTCCGCCGTGGCCAATGTGTTGGCTGTGGCTCAGTGCTTGAAGGCCTATCTTGGTGAGGCAATGGTGTGGAGCGAGGGCTGAGCACGGCAGGGGTGATGGGCCTGAAAAAACTGTCAATGGTTGATTGACACAAGCAGTGACGATTAATGATGCGCTGCCTGAAAGCTTGCACTTCCTCCACAAGTCCCAAGGGCCCCATCTCCTTGTCACAGTCCGGGTGTTCTAGGTAGTACAGGACGAACTCCACTTGTTCCCGGAGTGCGCTGAGCTTGGGGATGGCTGGAGTAGTGACAAGCTGAGAGGAATCTGCATCATCGTCGCTGTCCTCATCGGAATCTTCCTGCTGGGTACTTGTACCGGCAACAGAAGATGCGATCTCGATATCAAACATGATCTGATATCCAGGATCGTCCTCGTCATCATCCAACCACTCATGCACTTCGTCCACAACCACATTGTCTCCACCCGCACGAAGCCTTGCATGGAAGTCATCCACCTCAAAACCTAGGAAATCGTGCACCACGTCAGTTCCATGAAGCAGACGAGACCAACCATTTTCTAGAGTCTTGACAGAGACTTCCTTCCATGCACTGGCCCAGTTGTAGAGAGCAGACTTGAGGTTGTAGCGGCGAAGGTTTTCCACAGTCCGATGTCCTCGCGTGTCTCATCCCTCACTGCGATCATCCTTGTCCTCGAAGACAACCATCACCTCGTCCAAAAACCTCCGTCGGTACAGCCTCTTCATTGCCATAATCACTCCCTGGTCCATTGGTTGGATGAGAGTAGTCAAATTAAGTGGCAAAAACAGACACCTAATGCGGCCATTCTCAACCACCAACTCCTTCTCAGACGGATGCGCAGGTGCATTGTCTAGAATCAGGAGGGCTTTTACCTGGTCGCGTGGGATTTTCAGTGTCTCCATCTGATAATGAATGACCTCCTTGACAAAGTGTTGGTGAAACCAATCTCTGAAGATCTTGGTTGTGAACCAAACCTTCAGAGAATGATACCACACGACAGGAAGGACATCCATTAACCCACGAAGGCACCGAGGCTGCTTTGCACATCCAACAATAACGGGCTTGAGGTGGTGCATGCCGTTAGCATTGGCGCAGCACACAGCAGACACCCGTTGCTTGGAGAGCTTGCGGCCAGGTATATGCTTCTCTGTCTCTTCAGCGAGAGTGTTTGTGGGCACTGAACAAGAGAATAGTCCAGTTTCGTCAGTGTTGTAGACTTGACCGAGAGTGAGGCCCTCCTTGTCGATCAAGCCCTTCACCTTCTGCCGAAACTCTTCTATTCCCTCGTCGTTTGCGTCCAGAGCTTCACCATGGGCCTTACGGTTGGTAAGTCCGTGCCGTAACTTGAACGCGAAGAGCCAACCTTCAGATGCTTTGAAGTCTGGGGTGTCGTGTAACCTTGCGAACTTCTCGGCAGCAGCTTTCAGCTCCATTCCACATACCAGCACACCAGCAGCACATTGTTGTCGATACCAGATGAGCGTGGAACGGTCAGTGTCTGCATACTTAGGAGTAAACATCATCTTCCTCTCCATGTTCTGTCTGGTTTTCGAAGCAAAGTCAGCCGTGTAGTGGTGGAGTCTCGGGACCTCTTGATATCAAACAAGGTAGAGCGATGGAGGTTGAATTCATGTAGGATCCGTGATGTCGGACACTCGGCGTCCACCTTCTCCAATATCTCCTGCTTCTTCTCCAGAGTCAACACCACTCTGTTCCTCTTCTCAGGCGGTGGGGCCATCATCACACACATGATGAAGAAGGTGCAGAGCAGCAGCAAGCCCTGCAGGAGGTAGGGGATCACCACAGAAGCAACCACTTGAGCAGCCATGATGAGAGCACCTAGATGAACCGGCAGCTGAGCAGGAAATGAGAGGCAGGCAGCGCAAAAACACAGCTGGTCGGCGCATGCGGGAAATTCAAATTGACGCGGTCCCCAAAAATCGGATTTTTTCCAGGGTTTTTGGAATTTTTGGGCATTTTGGGTTTCGGCCATCACCCTACGATGCCCGAACAGTGAGGTAACCGGATAGTGGTCGTCCGGTTAGTAGAGAGATTACTTTTTGAATGGTGAGTTGCTTGGGGAGGTAGAGTGTTTTAAGTATTTAAGGTCACATGTTGCTATGGATGGAAGAATAGATGCAGAAGTGAAGTTTAGAATGAATGAAGTTGGAAAGGAGCTGGGAGGAATGAAAAAGTGTTTAGATGTCATTCACTTGGATGTAAAGAGAAGGCTGTATGAGGGTATTGTGGTACCGACTGCATTATAGTATATGGGGCTGAAACATGGAATATGGGTGTAGCAGAGAGGAAAAGTTTGAATCTAATGGAGATGAGACGTCTGTGAAATATGTGTTGAGTGACGCGTATGGTTTGAGTGATAAATGATGAAGTGCGAAAGAGAACTGGAATTGTTCAGGAAATGGCTGATCGAGTTGATCAGAGGGTGTTGCGATGGTTTGGCCACATGGAGAGAATGGATAATGAGCAATTGGTGAAAAAGATAACCTGATCTGATGTGAGAGGTGTAAGGCTAAGAGGAAGACCACGAATAGGATGGATGGACGGTGTGAAGAGAGCGTTGGATGCGAGAGGGTTGTCTGTTGAGCAAGGAAGAGTGGCTGTGTGTGATAGAAATGAATGGAGAGAAATTGTGAATGAATAAATGATGACGCACCCCTGAGGGGATATTCTCCCGCATTTTGCCCGATCAGCTGATCAGGTCAGGTGCGGGTAAGGGGATGGGTCCATTATGATGCAGAAGGGGTAAACCAGCTTTGCTGTCGGGCCCTGCTGCAGATGTCACTGACTGCACTGCGTGGTTGACCCTCATGCGGTGTGGTGCGGTTAGGATCTGTCCCTTCTCCCCTTTGGGGCTAAGATGTGAATGAATGTGTATGAGTGGATGAGTAAATTGGTAGTGTGTTGACCTGTCTCGGCTACCTCCCTTTTCTTGGGGGAAGCAGGCTAGGTTTATATATAATATATATATATATATGAAACATTTTTCAGAGTTGGTTCTCTGTATCTCCTGCAGGTGCTTCGTCACATTCATCATGATCTCTTCTCTCGGATGAACGTTGTTCAGGACGGGCAAATTGTGATCCAGACTTTCTGAAGACTGTTATCACTGGAGATGAGACTTGGGTGTATGGGTACAACCCAGAAACCAAAACACAGTCCTCCCAGTGGAAGCATGCACGGTTGCCTCGGCCAAAACGAGCACAACAGTTCTGCAGCAAGGTGAAAAGCACTTGCATATTGACAATTTTTTCTACTACTGTTGTTTTGTGCATCATGAATACAGAAGTTCAGATTGTCAACAGACATTACCCCCTCAGTATTGTATATCTGTTGTCTTCATGATGCAGTTTGGTGGAAGAGACCAGCCCTTTGGAAAGTAGCAAGCTGGAAGCTGCTTCATGACAACACCCCAGCCCATTCTTCTCCCCTGATTCAGGAATTTTTGGCCAGACACAACATCCTACAGCCCTGGCAGGCCCCCTACTCACCAGACATGGCTCCATGTGACTTTCAGTTATTCCCCAATCCCGAAACTGCTGACGAGTTCCCGATTTTAGACGAGAGAAGAGATCATGAATGTGGTGAAGCACTTTCAGGAGATGCCGAAAACTGGTTTTGAAAAATGTTTCAGGCAGTGGAAAGAATGCTGGGCTATGTGTGTCAAGTCTGAAGGGGCCTATTTTGAAGTGAGTTAGTGTCCTAGCTCAACAGGTTAGCTATTTATTTTTTTAGAGCCTAAGGCCGGATACTTTCTGAACAGACCTCGTATCCAGATGGCAAAGCTGCCTGGATACAAGAATATTCTTCATCTATCCCCTACCTCCCCAAAGGAAGCTGTGCTCCCAGAGACATGCTCCTAAACTACTGGAAATGAAATTTAGAGCATTTGAAGCATAGGTTTTGTGTGAGGTAAGACCGATCAAGAATCCTTAATATGATTGCTTTAGCCCTTCTTTTAGACCTTTTAATGATTTGTGTAATTTCCAGGAGACGCAGCACAACTTACGAGCAATGGATGATCTCATATTCGAACATCAGAGGCTCAGTAGTCAACCCCAAACTCAGCATCTTAGTAGTCTTCCAGCTCCTACTTCACAGCCCTCTGATCACGTCCCTCAGGTAGTAGATGAAGGACCATGTCTGCAGTATAGTTTAAGGATATATGCTCACTAAAGCCAGATCTTAGAGCACAAGTAGCATAGGTAGTGACAGGACATAACCATCACCTTCATTTCACCTGATTACTGAAAGAGAATGTGGAGGCTTGGACTTTATCCTAGGTACTGTGTCAGAAGTGTAAAAATGAAAAGAAGGGAGAGAGAGAGACGGGGGATCTTGTATTCATGTAATTATTAGGAGAATATGGACAAGTGCACCAGTGATTGATAGCCATGAGAACTTAAAAATAGATTTGCATATACATGCTCCACTGTTGGATGATTGGTGAATTGTGAAGTAAATGTACTAAATGTACAGTGTCTTAAAGTTAACAAATTCAGTACTCCCCATAATGGTAGTCACACATTCTTTAAGAAAGAAGTAATGAAAGCATTTACAGTACTTCAGAATTAGAAAAGAAGTATTAGAGAAATGTCTATAGGAATTTACTGGAGTTATAAAAGTACAGGTATGGTACAGTACAGAACTTTACGGGGGGTATGCTGGCAAATGCTTCTGAAATTAAAATCCTGTTGTCTGTTATCTGCTGGTAGTATGACCTGGAACTCATTATTGTGTTTAAAAGAAGTTTTGTTCACATTATAAGGCGTTCTTTTGTACTGCATATCACAATTTTCAGAATACTGTACTTCAGTCAAGCCCTGCATTGGTAATATCTGCCAGATATACGGTATGGTATAATCAGTCTTCAGTGTGCTACAAATTGTTGTTATCCATCTGTCTGTCCTTTAATAGATATACACCTTAATCCCATGAGAGGTGGCCAAAAGGAGATCACCTCCATTTCACTCTGCCCTTTGCCATTAGGCTGCCTTTCCTCCATCTCACACCTCCCCTCTCTCATATTGTTCTACTTTATACAGTACTATATATTATTGTACTACAGTATATTATGCTGTAATGTTAAAGATGTAGCAATGCTTATATCATGGTATATATGTCATAATTACTGTACAGATACCTCACGATTTACATGATTTTAAATTACACGTTTCTGAAATAACACGATGTAAAAAATCTGTCTTTTTATTTACGTGTTTTTCTTAAAATAACACAATTTAAGAAAAAATGAAATGCACCATGGGGCATTTCATTTTGCGTCCACCAGAAGTCTCACACTATCTTTCTGTGCTAGAGGATGGAAAACACTGCCAAACACACATTCACTGTTGTATCAACTTCATGTCAACTTCACCGTGCAGCCTTACCAGTGTTTTACACCATTTTTTCGATACCTAACTTACCTCCGTCTGATTCATCATGGCCTCCAGTCATCCTTCTATCTCTGGTGTTAATGGAAGTGTGATGCTGGCAGAGCTTTGATGCTACCACGAGATGTTGAGGGAAAAACAGAGGAAAACCACCCAGACCACCATATTAAACTGAGGAAACCAGAGCCAGCTGCTGGATGCGAGTCAGGGCAGGAGACAGATTTGGATGAGTTGTTGTGATGTGAGCTGCCTGTGCCTCTCCTCTCTGTCTGTACAGTGTGTGTGTACATAATTGATGTGTTATTAAGAGTATGGAATTATAGTATAACTGTGTTTTATTTACTATATACAGTCATCCCCCAGTTATCTGATGTAATAGAGCCAAAGGCATATCTGGATATGGGCAGTGTCCAGATACAGAGCAATATCCTATGCTTTACCCATACCCTACCTGTACCCAACCTATATGTACAGTTCCCCTCCTAATTTTGACAGTGTTCTGCAGTCTATTGGCTGTTTTTAGTTATCAAAACACACATTGCAATATGCAATATAATCCTTAACACTAAGAAAACAATGCATAAACAACAAAAAAACAAAAAACCCTACCAATATGCACAATACCCCTCCTAGTTCTGGCAGTGATCTACAGTCTTTCGGATCTTTTTAGACATCATAACACACATTGGAATATGCAGTATAATCCTAAACACTAAGAAAAAAAAAAACTATGCACAACTCTACCAATATGTACAGTACCCCTCCTAAGTTTGGCAGTATTCTGTGGTCTTTTGGCTGTTATTATACACTAAAACACTAATTGGAATATGCAGTGTAATCCTAAATACTAAGAAAACAATGCTTCCATTCATCCATCCATCATCCAGTCACAACAAAAAAACAAGAAACTCCTACCAATATGCACAGTACCCCTCCTAATTTTCGCAGTGTTCTGCAGTCTTTTGGCTATTTTTTGACATCAAAACACACATTGCATTATGCAATAAAATCCTAAACACTAAGAAAATGCATAAACAAAATACTGTATATATATATATATATATATATATATATATATACATAAATATGCACAGTCATTCATTCATTCATATATATATATATGCACAGTCATTCATTCATTCATTCAGTCATTCATCATCCAATCCTACATTGCCCCATGAGGAGCGTAGGAGCCCGGGGCTAGGCAAGTTGGTCCTGACATTTAAGATGAGAGTGACCAGCCTCACAGTACCCCTCCTAATTTTGGCAGTGTTCTGTAGTCTTTTGGCTGTTTTTAGACATAGGAACACGCATTGCAATATGCAATATAATCCTAAACACTAAGAAGATACTGCTATCTATCTATCGCCAGACGTCTCAATCCCGTAAGGGGTGGCCACAAACAAGTCGCCTCCATGTCACTCAGTCCCCTGCCATTTCACTGCTCTGCTCCCAGCTCACACACACCCCCCTCTCTCATATACCTCTCAACGCCATCCCTCCGTCTCATCCTTGGCCTCCCCCTCCCTCTCCCCCCCTCCACCTCACTCACATACACTCTCCTCATCAGTCTCTCACTCTCCATTCTCTCCACATGGCCAAACCACCTTAATGTGTTTCTCCCAACACATCCTATTACATCCACATCCACACCACAATGCTCCCTCACTTCCTCATTTGTCAGTCTGTCTCTCCATGTGACTCCACATGCTCTTCTCAAATAACTCATTTCCACTGCTTTCACTCTTGACCTCTATCCCTTCAACAGGGTCCAAGCTTCACTTCCATACGTTAGAGTTGGTATCACAATGCCGTTATGTAGCAGCTTTTCCACTTCCATGCTCACTTCCCTGTTTCTTATCACTGCTTTCTAGGAACCAGCAACCTTTCTTCCTTGCTGCACCCTTTCAAGCACTTCACCCTCTAAACATCCATCCTTACTCATCGCACTAGCCAAGTACTTAAACACACTAACATTCTCCATATCCTACCCATCCAATCTCACTGTACAGTACATTCACTGACCTCACCTCTCTCGAAGATCATCACTTTACTCTTCCCTACATTCACCTTTAGATTGCGTTTCTTACACACTCTCCCAAACTCATCTACCAAGCCTTGCAACTCCCCTTCGTCTTCACTTAACAACACAGTATCATCTGCAAACAACAGTACAGGGAGTTTCCAAACACTGCCCTCTCTCATTAGGGCCACCCCAACATCCAGTACCCTACCTTGTATCTCTTTTATAACCCCATCCATATACAAATTGAACAGCCATGGAGACATGACACATCTTTTTTTCGATCCAACCTTCAAATGGAAAAATTCTCTCAGTTCACCATCCACATGCACTGCAGCCTTTGCACCCTTATACATACTCTTCACGGCCTTCAACAACTTCCCATCTACTCCATATATTCTTAATACTTTCCACAATCCTTATCTATCCACTCTGTCATATGCTTTCTCCAAATCCATAAAGGGTGCAAAACTTCTTTCCCTTCTTTAGAAACTTTTCCACTAAAGATCAAAGAATGAATATCTGATCTACACAACCTCTTCCCTTCCTAAAACCTCCGTGTTCTTCTGCAACTTATTCCTCTGTTATTTCCCTAACTCTGTCAATAAGTATCCTACCATATACTTTTCCTATTACACTGAGAAGGCAAATCCCCCTATGATTACCACACACTTCTTTTTCCCCTTTTCCTTTGTATAGGGGAATAATTATACCTGATTCCAATCCTCCAGGACTCTGGCTTCCTTCCAGGCCAATCTGCACACTTTCCATATCCATTCTATTACTATCTCTTCCCCATACTTCAGCATTTCACCACACACTCCATCAATTCCTGGGGCTTTCCCCATTTTAACTTTCTCCAATGCTTCCACAACTTCCATCCTACTGATTTCTTCCTCTCCTCCCACACTCCTCCTTCTCCTAGCCATTCCCCAGCCACTTATACTTGCATTACTTTCATTCTCTTTGTTCAACAGTTCATTAAAGTGTTCTCTCCATCTGTTCACTTTTTCTCCCTTCTTCACTAGTAATCTACTATTTTTATCTTTCACTCCCCAACTAACTTCTTTGGCACCCTGTCTAATTCTGCCTCTTTCCAGAACATTTTCTTACATTCCCTCCACTTTGCACTTAAATTCTTTCCAAATTCCTCATCCACTCTTTTCTTACTCTCCCTTACTAACCTTTTCACCTCTCTCGTCCTCTCTACATACAGCTCTCTCTTCTGTCTCTCAACTTCTTCAGTGCCCCTGTTCCTCATCCACTCACTATATGTTTTCTTCTTTTGTGCCACAGCCTCTCTCATCTCTTCAGTCCACCATGGTGTTCCCTGCACCCCCTTTCATCTTCTCTTCTCCCCACATACCACTTCACATGCTGCACAGATTTCTTCTGTGAATATCTTGCACACACCTTCCACATCCCCCATCTGCTCAAATCTAAATTTACCCAATCGCACCTCCACTTCACTTTTATATTCTGCCTTTTTTCCATCGTCTTGTAACTTTTCTACCCTCCTTGTAAGAACTACTTCTTCCTGTCCTTCCCTTCTTCTTTTTCTCCATTTTGTTTGGACTTAGATTTTGACCACCACCAAGTGGTGGTCTGAGAGTTCACTCCCCCAACCTCTAGATAATGCATAAACAATAAAAATTATTTTAAAAAACATAGTACACCTACCATCCAGTGACTGGCAGACGGGCGTCGTAACCCACCAGGCTACAGCAGGTCTACAGGTATCCCATGTGGTCTTTTGGCAAACACTGCCACTTGGCAAAGGTCAAAGAACTCCTCCTCCTCCATCTGCTTAAGCCAGCCAATGAGCGGGGACGTGCGGCAAGGTGATGGAGCCCAACCCACCTCAGGACTCCGAAGACAGCCGCAAGCTCATGTCCAATTGCAACTCAACGGCTGTTGATGTACTCAGTTGTGGGTCCAAGAGTGAAGACTGAGGTCTAGAGGGTGGTGGTGGTGGGGAGAAGGGGCTGGCACTCATGGGAGTGGCAGGCTTGAAGGAGTCGATCTTCGTTTGACAATAGGTGCAGCGATTCCAATGGAGGATGACAACGTCCCAGACTGCCTGCAGATCTATCGCCAGCTTGAGTGGCACCAACTCCCAGTTGCAATAAGGGTGCTCAACATATTTGACCTGCTGGTGTGTCGGGGCTGGAACCTTCCGGTCACCTTATTGAGTGGTATCGTCGTAGTCTTGTCTGTACCGAGTCAGCTTGTCCTGTGATTTCTTGATATCAAACAAGGTTGAACGGGCCAGGTTATATTCATGCAGAATGAGCAAAGTTGGCCAGCCTGCATCAGCGTTGCCCAATATCTCACACTTCTTCTCCGTAGCCAAAACCTTCTGCCATTTCTCGGGTGGTGGTGGGGCCATTGTCAAATACACAAGAACACCACAGGGGAGGATTACGGCCTGCAGATGGTAGGGCATCACCACAAATGCAACAGTGGAAGCTGCCATTGTTTTACCGTGACCAAGCACTTCCCCACATGAAGAGACAAAGGCTGGATCGGAGGTGTGTTAGCTCTGGGGAGTGTACAGAGTTGCCATGTCTCTACCTATGCTTGGCTATAAGCATGCAAGCAAAAAGCGGCACACTGATATATGAGTGCAAGGACCCTTTCCACTCGCCCAGAGGCAAATGTCGCAACTTGGCAGAAATGCTGGGTCCCTGTACATCATGGGCCTAAGGAGTGCCCGAGCAATCCGGACAGCGATATGACTTTGACAATTCAGTAAGGAGGGGGATGGCCGCGCTTGGCCGGGAGTTTCCGACTAATCTGGGTGGCCGGGGGATTTCGATCATTTGGTAGGAGCCGGACAGTCATTCTCACTCAGCTTAGGGATTACGCTCTGTTTCCCTCATGCGCTACCAGAATGTTACTGGTGATCGGGGTGGCTGGAGGATTTCGACCATTTGGTATGGAGCCAGGCAGCCATTCTCGCTTAGCTTAGGGAGTACGATCTGTTTTCCATCCGCGCTGCTGGTATGTTTGCAGTGATTAGGGTGGCTGGGGGATTTCGACCATTCAGTAGGGAGCCGGACATCCTTGCATACTCTGCTTGTGGGTTACAGTCTATTACCCGTGTTTGGACAGAGAGGCTGGTATGTTTTCAGTGACTAGGGTGACTGGGGGATTTTGACCCAATAGACTTTTTTTTTTTTTTTTTTTTAACTTTGTAGGCCAGCCAGCTGGCTGGGGGGCCTTGGGACTTTGGCCATTCAGTTGGGAGCCGGACAGCCATTCTCACATAGCTTGTGGGTTACGATCTGTTTTCCTCGCACACTGGAAAGAAAAGGAAATTGTATTTTGTTTTTGTTGATTTGGAAAAGGCCTTTGACAGAGTCCCTAGAGAGGTGGTGAAGTGGGCAATGAGAATGCTAGGGTTGGAAGAGTGGCTGGTTAGGGTTGTTATGGCCATGTACGTGGGTGCTCGCACCCGGGTAAGAGTGAATGGAATTTTGAGTGATGAGTTTTCCGTGTATGTTGGTGTGCATCAGAGGTCAGTTTTGAGTCCCTTGTTGTTTATCATGGTGCTTGAAGCCCTTTCACGTGACTTCAGAGATGGACTCCCATGGGAGATGTTGTATGCTGATGATTTGGTGTTGATTGCAGAGAATGAAAAGGAGGCAGAGGAAAGATTTAAGAAGTGGAGAGATGGTATGGGACACAAGGGCTTAAGGGTAAATGCAGATAAAACAAAAGTGATGATATCTAGGGTTGGTGGCGGTACAATCAGAGGAGAGGGAGAGTGGCCATGTGCAGTTTGCCACAAAGGTGTGGGAAGTAATTCCATCTTGTGTAGTGTTTGTGATAAATGGGTACACAAGAGATGTAGTGGTATTAGATGTTGACTGCGAGATAATGCTGATTTTATGTGTGCAGCGTGTCGGGGAGAGCAGGTGGAGATTGTTAGGCGTGAAAGGATTGATCTTGCTGGTGAGTCTCTTGAGTGTGTGGAGGAGTTTTGTTATTTGAGAGACATGTTATGAGCTGGAGGTGGGGCTGGAGTTAGCTCGGTTGCAAGGGTGAGAAGTGGTTGGAAGAAGTTCAGGGAGCTGCTGCCTCTCCTGACATTGAGAAGACTCTCCTTACATGCTAAGGGGTCTTTGTATGCAGCATGTGTTAGGAGTGCAATGCTGTATGGTAGTGAGACCTGGGCAGTAAAGAAAGAATACAGTAATCTCCCTACTATCCAGACGTCCACTATCCTGATGCATCACTATTCGGACATCGTAGGCTGTCTGACCCCCAAAATGCCCAAAAATTCGAAAAAATCAGAAAAAAATCTGATTGTTTTGGACCCTGTCAGTTTGAATTTCCCGTGCGCGCCGAACAGCTGTGTTTTCACGCCTCCCGCCTCTATCACGGTCTCATTTGCCGCTCCGCTCCTGGCTCATCAACGCGCTCTCAAAATGGCTGCTGAAGTGCTTGGTTTTGTGGTGATACCCTACCTCCTGCAGGGCTTGATGCTGCTCTGCACCTTCTTCATCATGTGTGTGATGATGGCCCCGCCACCTTAGAAGAGGAAGAAAGTGGTTCTGACTCTGGAGAAGAAGAGGGAGGTGTTGGAGAAGGTGGACGTCGGGTGCCCAACATCACGGATCCTCCGTGAATTCAACCTCCCTTGCTCCACTTTGTTTGATATCAAGAAGTCCCGAGACAAACTACAGCAGTACACGGCGATTTCGCTTCGAAAACCAGACGGAACGTGAAGAGGAAGATGATGCTTACTCCTATGCTGAGATTGACTTAATTCTCCAGGACTCGTCACTAGACCACACGGGAATTTACTGTTATGGACAGTGCAGTGATGTGATGTGATGCAAGGTATGTGAAAGAAAACGTTGTGGAAAGTGCTGGTGAGAAGTCCTGGTGAGTGTAAAGTGCAGCGGAAGTGCTAAGGTGTGTCAGGTGCAAGGTCTTACTGTCAGAGTCTGAGATGACCGAGCGGGTTATACATCAGGACGCCGGCATCATTCTCGTAAGTACCCTAACTTCATCAAAATTCCTTGTTTTGTTCTTTCCATATCATTAGTCTCATGCATAAACTGTGTGAAAGATGATTTCCATAATGATTTTCATGTCTAACCTGTTTTCAGCATGCTGTAAATTGGTAAAAAAAAATTCCCAAAAATGTTAATCATAATTTCCTGCATTCAATTTAATTTTTTCATGCATGGTTTTGAAGTGCACAAGCTATGAAACAGGTGATTGCCATTGATTTGTGTGTAAGATGATTTCCATAATGATTTTCATGTCTAACCTGTTTTCAGCATGCTGTAAATTGGTAAAAAAATTACCATAAATGTTAATCATAATTTCCTGCTTTCAATTTAATTTTTTCATGCATGGTTACCACTAGCACTGACGTGCACCAGCTGTGAAAAAGGTGAATGCCAGTGAATTTCATGTCCGGTCATAACCTAATCTAACCTAACCTAACCATTTTGTTAATCATAATTTCCTGCTTTTAATTTAATTTTTTCATGCATGGTTACCACTAGTATTGAAGTGCACCAGCTGTGAAAAAGGTGAATGCCATTGATTTTCATGTCCAGTACCTAAACAAAGCTGCCAACTCAGTGAACAGCTGAGCCTAACTTACCTCAAATTCATTCTTTTTGGGTTAAATTTGAATGAATTCATACTTTGTGTTCATTATTTTAGTGCACTAGCTGTGAAAAGGTGAATGCCAGTGAATTTCATGTCCAGTCATAACCTAACCTAACCATTTTTCTGGTAACAATTTACATCATTTACTGTATTTGATGCTTTGTATCCAATAATTTAGTGCATAAAATGTGGGAAAAGATTACAGTATTTCCATGTCCGATACTTACTTATACTTTGGTGGCAAGTTCTGAGCACCTGTGCCTTACTCACCTCTAAATCATCATTTTTTGGTTAAAATTCAATTAATTCATGCTTTGTGTGCATTATTTATGTGAAAGGGGACCTAAATAAGTGCTGTACATGCCCAGTAGGGAGGTAGGAAGGTAGTTTTCTGATTTAGGTTAGGTTAGGGTCATGAATGACCGGTGCTGAAGCTTCAGGGCCACTGTCCGGACAAGACCACTGTCCGGACATGCCTTTGGCTCTATTACGTCGGATAGTGGAGGGATTACTGTATATTCACAGGTTTAAATGTACAGAAATGACAATGATTAGGTGGATGTGCAGTGCATCCCTGGGGTGGCTGGGTTTACGATGGAAGAGTTGAGAGGTAGGATGGGACTGGAGTGTATTGGTGTTGTGATGAGACGTTGGCTGAGGTGGTTTGGACATGTGGAGAGAATGGGGGATGATAATTGGGTACAGAGGGTGAGAAGTGTTAATACTGGGGGAGAGGTTGGGAGGGGTAGACCGAGAAAGACATGGGACAAGGTCATTAAGTGTGACTTAATTGTTAAGGGACTGAACAGGGAGGCTGCCAAAGATCGAGCAGCATGGAGAGCCGCCATTAGGTGACCAAGGCCGATGCATGCAAGCATGTTTGATCCTTCATAAACGAAAACTGGCAGTATGTTACCGGTGATTGGGATGGCCGGGGGATTTCGACCACTCAGTAGGGAGCCGGACAGCCTTGTTTGCTCAGCTTGTGGATTGTGGTCTATTACTCACATGTGGACAGAGAGGCTGGTGAGCCACCCAGTGGACTTTTTTTTACTTTGCTGGGCGGCCAGCCGCTGATGCCAGAACATTTATGTCCGGGTATGTATAAATAAATCCAGATAGAGCCAAGGCCCAACGTCTGTATACAGACCATGACCGGATACGAAGCGTCCAGGTAACTGAGGGATTACTTCTCTAGAAAGTTCACAGAACCTATCTTCTTCAATTAACATGTATTCTTATGGGAAAATTATGTTTAAATTGCACAAACTTCACATTACATGACTTCCTTTGGAACACAGTACTCTTCTCAATCGAGAGGTACCTCCGAACCTCCCCGTCTTGAACCTGTCGGGGCGACCTGATGGCACTTTGATAGGGCAGACTGGGATGGATTCAGAAGTAATCTTGCTGACATTCCATGGCAGTCATTCTTCTCTAGTGACATCAGTCCTACCCAGTCCCACATTAATGACTTAATACAAGCTGGTAAGGAATTGTTCATACCAAGTGAACAGTTCACTAAAAGATCAGACTTCCTAAATGGTTTGATAGTTGTGCCAGAGCAATGGCCCAAAAGTCATTAGCATATAATTCTTACTTAAAATCAAAAACATTGACTCACTCAGTCAATTTAAAACTGCAAGAAACCATGCAGTAGCAGTAATAAATCTTGCTAAATCAAATTTCTTCACAACCAAGCATCCAAACCACTGAACAATCCTAATGACAATAGAATATTCTAATCCAACTCTCAGTTCCGTCAATAACAACTTTAACAAGTCATCACCCATTCCCCCACTAAAATCTTCAGGTGGTAACATTACAGATGACCTGCATGGTAAAACAAATATCCTTGCCAGTACATTTGTCAGAAATTCTATGTTAGAGGAAGTCAGCCTGAGCATCCCAGTACTGGAACTTTCAAAATTGCTCCACTTAAATACAGACTAGATATGTATAATATGTCCTAGACAGTTTTCCAACCAACAAAGCTCCAGGTCCAGATGGAATTCCTCCATTTGTTTTAAAAAAGTGATCCCCAGAACTTGCTTCTGTTCTAGCTAAATTTTTCAGACTATGAATACATACTTCTTCATTCCTTAATTGTTGGAAAGAAACCAGTATCCACCCAATTCCGAAGAAAGGAAGTTCCCCTGACCCCTCTGATTACAGACCAATAGCTTTTATGCCTTCTCTTGGTAAAGTAAAGGCAGTCCCAACTTACAAAAATAATTGGTTCTTAAAGGTCTTTCATAAGTCGTGTTTTTCGTAAGTCCATCTCTCTCTCTCTCTCTCTCTCTCTCTCTCT